>CABHPP010069564.1:0-12303 GCA_902168425.1 Peromyscus attwateri | reverse complement strand
CCCTGAGGGAGTCACTTCTAGTTATTAATTAGCAAAGGGGAGGATGTGTGCACTCCAGAAGGCAGTTTTGGGAATATCCTGACCTTCACTAAGGAAGTGAGCTCTGGTCTTGTAGACCTAGTTCCTGGTAGCTTAGGCCCCACCCAGTCTTGGCATCCATGGGTCTTGCTCACCAAACCCTCTGATGAAGCCTGCTTGGGTTTTGAGAACCCGAAGCCCAGGAAGCGGGTGGCTGGACAGGGCTTCAGTGATGAATTGGTACTAGTACCCTCTGGCAAGTGACCACAAAATTTAGCTATTATGATGCTACTGGGGTGTCTCCAGTGTCCATGCACATTGGAAATGGGGACCACACTGGCAGCCAGATTGTATGAGATGTGTTGAAAAGATTTGTTGCCAGCCTGGAAAACTGAATGGCTGCTTCTGAATGGTGGTGAGCCAGCTGAGGATAACCCACCAGCACACTGGCACATTCCTCCTTGGACCCTGTCTTAGAATTTCTGTTGCTATGACGATGCACTATGACCAAAAGGCAAGTTGGGAAGGAAAGGGTTTATTTGGTTTACACGTCCATATTGCTGTTTATCCTCAAAAGACGTCAGGACAGGGACTCAAACAGGGCAGGAACCTGGAGGCAGAAGCTGATGCTGAGGCCATAAAGGAGTGCTGCTTACTGGCTTGCTTTAACTAACCTTCTCTCTTATAGAACCAGGACCACCAGCCCACGGATGACACCACCCACGATGGGCTGAGCCCTCCCCATCACTAATTAAGGAAATGCCCTCCAGCCAGATCTTATGGAGGCATTTCCTCAACTGAGGTTCCTTCCATTAAGACAATTCAAGGGGGAGGGAACAGAGGGGGACCTGTGGTTGGTATGTAAAATGAATAAAAAATTTCTTAATAAAAAAAGATAACTCTATTTGTGTGTCAAGTTGATGTAAGACTAGTTATCACAGACCTCAGGTCTCTCAGACTTTAGATCTGTTTAGGCTATTGTCTCAACCCAACTTTTCCTTCCCGCTTGTCTCCTAAGTCCAGGTTTAGCGTCTCCCTATTCATCTAGCCCATAGGTGTGTGTGTGGGGGGGGGGTGTCTGCTCTCCCTAGTTACCCAAACTAGAGCCCTAAGTGAACTCCACCCCTGTTGGGGGCTCCTGAGAGTGTCTCAGCCTTGGAGAAAGGAAGCAGGGCAGGTGCACGGTGGGTGGGCTCCCTCTTCTAGAACCTTTCCGTAACCTTTGAAGTTGACTTCTGAAGGAGGAAACTAGGGATAAATCACCGCTTTCCGGGGGGCTGTCAGGTCTGTCAGGACCCAGGGCAGTTCCCACAGGGGGTTTTGTTTCCGTTTCTCAAGAAGATGCTGTAGCTGAGGATGACGTGTGTGCACTAGAGTGTTGTGGGACCAGGGGGAGCTGGTCAAAGCTGTGTCTGCAGGAAATGGTCATCTCCAAGGAAGAGTGGTCTCCCTACACACTCCGGTTAGTTTACAAGACAACATGGCAATAGTGGGGCTAGCGTTTTTGCTTCATGGCTGGGGCAGCTAAAGCTAGGAGCAATTATTACTCACCCACCCTAGCATAGGGCCCATGAGTGATGGGGTCCACCTAGGCTCGTCCTCTGCCCAGAAATTCTCTTGCATAAACTACTGTGCACCTGGGCCATCAGTAATTATGTGTATATCTGTGTATGTGGATATATGTCTGTGAGTGCAGGTACCCACAGAGGTCAGAATAAGATGTTGGATCCCCTAGAGCTGGAGTTAGAGGTAATTGTGAACTCCTTGACACGGGTACTGGAAACTGAACTCTGGTCCTCTGCAAGAGCAATGCACGCTCTCACTACTGAGTGATTCTTGCAGCCCCATTAAGGGGCTTTTTGCCTAAGTCCAATTCCCCAACAGTTTCTGAGCATATCTTAATTCTCCCCTGGCAAATCTTTTCGCCAGGACATTTTGATGTACCTGAAGGCCCAGTGAAGGACTCCAATCCCTTCAGGAGAGAGAGATGACAGAGGTGGTGTATGTTCGAATGTGGAAAAATCCTCCCAAGGTCATCCTGAGGCAAGGACAAGGTGATGATGGACAGGCTGCTCACCTTGACCTTAGGAATCGGGCTGCCTGATTCCAGAAACACCCCTGCTGCCACCACAACCACGCTTGCACATGGCTGCCTGTAGCACACTCTATAAGGTCCATTCTGCTGGATCATGGTACTGACACTGCATTGGAGGGAGGGGAGAGTAAAATGGCCATAGCTGTCATCTTAAGAAGTCCAGCAGAGGGCTGGAGAGATGGCTTAGTGGTTAAGAGCACTGGCTGTTCTTCCAGAGGTCTTGAGTTCAATTCCCAGCAACCACGTGGTGGCTCACAACCATCTGTAATGAGATCTGGCACTCTCTTCTGGCTGGCAGGCAGAACACTGTCTACATAATAAATAAGTAAATCTTAAAAAAAAAAAAAAGAGCTCAGCAGGATGACGAAATGTGTGGAGGGAGAGTCATGGACTCAGGTAGTGGGTGTTTTGGGTCAATAGAATAGGTGCTGGGTTGTTTTGTTTTGTGTGTGTGTGTGTGTGTGTGTGTGTGTGTGTGTGTGTGAAGTTGAGAAGTCTTAGACTCCCTGATCAGAGGATAGGGTGAGGGTGGGTGGAGTGGGAATCTTCCCACAGACCCTGGCTAGAATGCCAAGATGTTTTTCATGTCTCATGAGGTTGTCAACCAATTAGACCAAAGAGATTTGCTTTCTGGACTGCACCTAAAAGATTAGCCTGTGGGAAAGGGCAGTGAGGAAAGTGTGGCACCTGCCTGGAACATCTAGCAGGAGACGACGGAGGCTCTCTAGAGCCCGTGGGTCTGGCCTGACCTGGTGACCTGGGGTGGTGTGTGTGGTTTGCCTTATGTTCCCCCACACACACATACAATCATCATCCCCACGTTTTCCCAAGCACCACTGCAGTAGAAACCCACCTTCACCGCAGAGTCTAGTCACCCCATGAGCAAGTGGCTAGACCAGGACCGAGTGATACAGGACCATGGATCTGGTGTCTGTGCCTACTGGCTGGTGCTCCTCAATGGATCCTTAATGGACTTTGCTCTTTCTTTTTGAAATGTTGGCCTCTTTCCACCCCACACAGCCTAGTGTCTGCGGTGAAGCCCAGCTTTAATGAACCACCTGCCTTTTCCTGAGCATCTGGCCTGAGGCTGCCTAAGCACGGCCCCAAGACGTCTGCTGAAATATGGCCTTTGCAGTCTTCAGCCCTCTCTGCGAGCCAGGAGTGGCTCCACCCGTCTCTTGTCCACCACAGCTGAGCAGGCAGCTTGTCCATCTACCCCCAGCACCCTTCCTTTTATTTGTAAAGTTCATCCTGTGAGAACAGCTTGCCTTGGACATGTGCTCGGGGGAGTTTATGTTATTGAAATGAAAAAGTTCTCAGGGAGTGGCACTATCTCTACCCCGGTGCTCCAAGCCACACCTGGCGACAGCCCCTCTTTCTCAGCTCTGCCAACCCGTCCAGCGTGCCGAAACCTGTTGTGCCACACATCTTTATGGTTCAGCCACTGCCTCGGACTGGCCTTATGTGGTGGCACTGGCTTTGCCGTCCCCTGGTGGCTTGTCTTTCCACGGATCCTGGCTAGAATGCCAACATATTTTTCATGTCTCATGAGGTTGTCAACCAATTAGACCAAAGAGATTTGGTGCTGAGCCTGCGTGGCTCCCTCCAGCCTCAGAAGAAAACTTCAGGTCAGGCTGGGGATGTAGCTCAGTTGGTAGAGATGCTTGTGAGTACATACGAGGCCCTGGGTTCCTTCCATTCCCAGCACTGAATAAAGAGAGTGGTTCACACCTGTAATTCTACACTCAGGGAATGAAGGTGAGGGAGAGCTAGAAGTTCAAGGTCATCCTTGGCTGCATATAGAGTTTGAGGCAATCAGGAGTACACGAGACCATGTTTCAAAGGGGATGAGGGACATGACATGGGGACGACAGACCTACATCGTCCGTCCCCCCCCCCCCCAACCCAGGAGACCTGCCATGCTCTAGCTGCTGTGCAGTCTCATCCCGGGACTTCCATCTGTCCCTTCAGTGCCCCAGCTTCCTGCAAACCCTCGAGACCTCCCTCTGGGCTATGCGGCTCCAGGTCCACAGCATCCTCTGCTCTTTGCAGAGCGTGCCGTCTTGATTCCAGAAGTTCATGCGGTAAGTTAGTCAGACTCGCCTTTCATCCCTCCTCACCCTTCCTTGGTTAGGAGGCCACTCACGACGAACCCGCTTCTTTCTTCCTGGGGTCTGCCACCATGGGTCGTTAAGTACCTAAGTTATCACTGACTGGTTTGTCTCCCCAGCAAGAATCCAGGACTTGTGCCCACAGAGAAGCGGAGTCATCAGATGAGTTAGTGCGTATGCACCATTACCACAGGGACCTCTACTTTTGGTGGGGTGCCCTGCTGTATCTCTGTGCCAGGTATTAGCTCAGTAGTTTTCCATATGACCTTGGGAGGTGGCTACATGTAATTCCATTTTACAGATCAGGAATCTAAGGCTAAAAAAAAAAAAAAAAAAAAAAAAAATCCAAGGGAGACCACACAGCTAGCAGCAGGCAGAGCCCAGCTCCAACGCCAAGTCAGTCGGCTGTCCAAGCCCACATGCCACCCCTGCTCTGAGCCGTGCTTGGGCATGATAGGCAGGCTCCATTGCTGCCTGGGCCCCTGCCAGTGTGTTCTGATAATTATTGCATCGCCACTTAACCCACTCGGTTATCAGATTTCGTTTATCAGCCCTTTTTGTTTTTACCCTTACAGATTCTGGCTTGTCAAACAAGAACTCTAAGACTTCTTTTACTTACTTGTTTTGGTTTGAGAGTTGAACCCAGGGACCTAATATCTCTCACTCGATAGGCAAGTGCTCCAACATTGAGCTACACACCCACCACACCCCATCTGTGTTCTAGCCACACAGGCCGTTTGGGATGGGGCCGGAGAGGGTACTTCATGGATTATGCTAAAGTACTTGTGTATTCGGGCTGCCTGGCCTCCGGATCGAGTCTGCAGCAGACCGAGACTGCCATGCACAGGGAAGACAGGGAATACTTAGGCTTAAGGTGTTGGGCTCATACTCTTGAGATGCAAATTCCTCTGTTCCTGAGGGCAATGAGCAGTGTGGTATTTAGGAAAGAATTTTTGTGGGTTAAATTTAGGGGCATGAAAAAATTCGAAGCCAGAACTATTTTTTGGCAAGTGTCATACAGCATTTCCATCTGACGGAGAATGAGAGACTTTTTCCCTCTGTGCCTGGCTTTTCCACACTCTGTCCTGTGGGTGGCTGGTGCCAAGGGCCCTGCCACCCCTGTGCTGTTATTTATTTATTTATTTATTTATTTTTAGTAACATAGCCTACTAACCACTGAGGTGAAGGCCTTTGGATACTGACAATGAAGGAGGTATATTTAGCTCTTTCCTTGTAAATAATCTACCTTTCATTGTTTCTTTAGGAGCCTATGGTTTTTTTTTTTTTTTTTTTTTAAATCAGAGCTCTTTAGAGTTCTCCTGCCACAGGTCTGGCATTGGGGGTTGTGTGTGGGGTGGGCATAAATGCCCTTTCTGGATTTCTCCTCTTGCTGGCCTTGGTGTCTCCTACCCTGGCTCTGTGGGCACCTCCCCTATGGGGAACAGATGAAGTCCTGAGTGAGCATGTGTTGTTGACATCAACACGGCCATGTCAAGGACCCCATTGCCTCAGACTCATGGGAAAGGCAAAGCCTTCCTCTGGTTCTCGTGTGGAAGTTATGGGTCCAGAAAATCTCACCTGCAGCTTCCTCCTCCCAAATGCTTACAGCCTGAGGGTGCTCCCTGATATGATGGAGACCCCTAATGGGATTAGCTGAGCCTCCCTCATTGCTCAGCTGTGTGAAATAAAGCTGCCTCCGACCCAGATGTATAAAATAAATGCTGCTGTTGCTGTTTCCATCAGGGCACACAGCCCTCCTGAGCCCACCTTTTCCATGTGTCTGTGGTTTCTTCGTGCACCATCACCCCAATTAGGTCAACCCTTAAATCAGGCAGGTCAGAAACTCCTGTCTCCATCCTGCTTCTCATTGGGTGAAAGCACCACTACTCAGTCACTGTGTCACTTTGCAAGTGGAACTCACTGACCCAGCCCTGTGGGATAGGTCCTTCTTGGTTTGTGGAGAGAACAGGGGCTCCAGAGGGGTTAAATGGCTTGCCCAGGGTCACTTACCGGACTTCAACCTCGCTTGTGCTGCTCTGGCTCATGGTATTTGGTACCAGGAGCAAAAGAGACCAAGGTATGTGTCTTCGCTCTGCCCTTGCTAGGGCACAGTAAGTAGCAGGTGGGGACTTCTCAGCCAGTTCTTAATCTGTTAAATGGTTTGAGTCCCTTGACACCGACTCACTGGGTAGTTTTCCTTTTGTTTTCCGAGACAGGGTTTCTCTCTGTAGTCCTGGCTGTCCTGGAACTTACTCTGCAGACAGGGCTAGCCTCGAACTCAGAGATCCATCTGCCTCTGCCTCCCAAGTGCTGGGATTAAAGGTGTGCACCACCACATTTTTTTTTTTAAATGGATGACATGTGACCATAGTCAGCAGTGGACCTGGTGGTACCCAGGTCTCGTCAGTGGTTCTATTAGAATATGTCACTGGGCCCCTAGGCTGGACACAGAAAGCATCCTGAGGAGGGTAAGAGCACTGAGTTGGGTCTGGGGCTCCAGGGCAATGCTGGCTGGATGAAGCCATTACGGACCTCAGACCAGCCCCTCTACGTCTCCAACTCTGTCCTAGACGACAATCATAGCCCTCTTCATACAGCATTGGTCTGCTCCAATATTCCCAGAGCTAGGGAAACTGCACCAACCAAGCCCTCCTAACTGCTCAAGATAAGGAAGAAAACTAATCTCAGAGTCACAAAGGGCCACCATGGTGGCTAAGCAGCTGCATCTCACATGTCACAACACTTGGGCACACACAACACTTGGGCCAAAGCACAGCCCACTGCACTCGACACACTTTGCTTCAGGAGACATCTACGGTCCAAGTAACCTCTCCATCCCCCAAGGACCAAATTCTGTTTGGAAAACAAACTTCAACACATCTCTTCTAAAAGAAAATAACAAAACAAAACAAAACAAACTTTACTTGCATTGAGCCATTAATAAATAATTTACAGTATGTACACGCAGTGACACTCCACACAGGCCGCAGACACGTGGACACAGTGAGGGGTCCCCACGTCCAAGCAGAACGTGATCAAACACAACCAAAATAAAGTGCTTCAACTTTTTTACTTCCAACATAGGGATACCTAAAAAACCAGCAGGGAGGAGGTGGGGCTGGGCTGACCCTTTCCAGCTACCCACGTGGTTTTGGCAGGGGTCAGGACCTCTGGGAGGGAGGGGCAGGTTCTGCAGCCTCCTGGCCAGTGTATGAGAGGTCCCTGGGGAGCAGCAGAGGGCTGCTGCATGGGGCTGGGGTTGGCTGCAGGGCCACTGGCTGGGTAGCCCCTGGGGCCAGCTGCGCCACCATGCTGGTCCCTTGGGGGGGCCTCTGGAACAGCAGCAGAGATGGGAATGGCTCTGGGCTCTGTGGAGGGGTGGGTGCTCACCTTGAGCTGAAGGAAAGCTAGGCTCCCCATGGCAGGCCTCTGGCCACGTGGCCGGAGAGTTTCAAGAAGGGAGGAGACCCTGCCGGGGACCTGGTGCTGGGAGGCCTCTTCTTTCCACCAAGAAATCCAGGCAAGAGGGCTGGGGTGGGGAGGGGAGCTGCCGACCAGCAGTCAGGGAAGCGTAGGAGGCGGGTGAGGAGAGAGCAGCGGACAGGGCAGGCCAGCTGGCCCTGTCCACTGGGTCTGCTGCTCATGCCCTGAGGCCCCAAGGCCCCTGCTGAGGGGCTCTTATACCTGCTAACAGGGTGGGGAGGCAGTTGGGGGTGGGGGCAGGAACCGAGGATCACTTCTCTGTTGAAACATTCAGAACCAAGCACTTTGATTTCTTAAGTGCAATGGGAGAGGGGCAGAGGGTGGAGCCAGGGATGGGGATCCGAGCCCACGAGTGGCTGGCACTGCTTAGACCTCAAGCCAAAACATACCTTCCCTCCAACTGTGAGGACTCTGCAGGCTGGTGCCTGGTGGGAACGGCACCTCGAACTCACATCCACAGTAGCTGGATGCACGGGGAAATCTCTGTGTAACACACCGGGTGGGAAGGTACCAGGAGGGTGCAGCCTACTGGCCACAAGGTAACGTCCATTCGCTAAAGATGCCGAGCGAGGGCCCTCTGGGGATGTCATATTGCTAAGGAGGCCCTGCCTAGGGAAAGAACTGCTTCAGCCCCACTGGCGTGGTGGCTTGGGGTGTCCCCACGGGCTTAGTGTGTGCGAGTGTGCTTGTGTAACAGTGTGTGCGTGCGTATGTGGGAGGGCACAAGAGGCCCCAGGGTAGGTGTGCAGCAGTCAGCCGGGCCTGTCTCAGTGCATCGTGAGGGTGTGGGAGGAGCCGACTTTCCCAGTGTCTCTCTGGTAACGGGGCGGGACTTCAGCTTACGGGAGTGGGGGGTGGGGGGGCTCTGGTTTGCACATTCACTCGGTGGGGAGGCGGGGTGGAGGGAGCTGCTCTCCCTCTCACCAAACTCTACCGTCACAAAAACACAGCACCGATCACCACAACCTTGTCGCGTGCACTAAGAGAGAGAGGGGAGAGCTGTCCCAGGCCCTGAGCCTCGGGCCAAAACATCTGAGGATGGCTCGGTATGGGCCATCATCAGCCAGAGGCCACCTCTGTTGCTGAATGGTGCAGAGAACACTGGGTCACGGGGAGCCAGCCCACCTGCATCCTGTGGCTGGCTCGGGCCCTCAGACAAAGGAGAGGCCAGGGGCGAGAGCCCAAGGCTCCGTACGGAGCCTGCCTCTCCCTCTGCATCCTCCGTGGCCAAACGTCTACCACAACACGGGCAGCAGGGCCAGAAGTGTGAAGGTGCCAAGGAGCACCCGGGGGGCCAAGGGAGACGCTGCTGCAGCCACAGCCCCTGGCAGCTCCCGAGTCCTTTCAAACAGGTGCAGCTTGTCCTTGTTGGAGTGGAGCACCTTGCCATCCTCCAAGGCATAGTAGGCGGCCAGCGTGAAGTTCACGTCCCCAGTTGTGAGGAGGTCGAAGACACAGGCCTGGTAGTACAGGTCTTCGACGGGCAGCTTCTCCTTGCACTTGGCCACGGCTGTCTCATACGGGAATGTCTCGGGGACCACAGGAGAGGGGCTGACAGCTGCCTGCCTACGAGGGCTTTCGGCGTTGGCACGGAACGCCTGGAAGTCGATCTGCTGGTTGAGCGGGCAGCCCCGCAGGCAGAGGTAGAGGCCTTGGCTGTCACGGTCCTCCACGGCGTTGACCACCTCCTCGGGCATCCTGACAGCGAAGGTCAGGTAGCGGCCCACCTGGCGTACCACGATGGTGGTGCCGATGTACTTGGCCTGGATCTCCACGTGCTGGCCTGACACTTTCTCTGTGATCTTCAGGCTGTTGGCCCCATGTTTATCCCCGCCATTCTTGGAGCCGTCTGCGAAAGCAGACGGAAGTTCATCCATCTCCGCTTGGTACACTTTCTGGTCCACACACTCTTGGAAGTTCTTGAAGATAATAGTGAGCTATGGAGAAGGGGACAGAGGAGAGTGGATTAGGATTTGGGGAGATGTGCCTCAGAGGTTTTTAGGGAACTGGGAGGCGCTGTGGACCCTCCATTCTCCATAGTGGTCACAGTTCAATACCAACCACACTGTTGGACACAGTATTTTTCTTTATAACTTTTTTTTTTTTGTAATTGTTTCTTGTTTGTTTGTTTGTCTTTGAGACAGGGTTTCTCTTTGTAGCCCTGGCTGATCTGGAACTCACAGAGATCCACCTGCCTCTGCCTCCCCAGTGCTAGGATTAAAGGCATGCGCCACCACCACCTGGATTTTTTTATTTTTAACATACTAAAATTACTTAGAGAAACTTTAGTTCACTACCCTAATTAGAAAAATCAGCTCATTCACTAGAGAGAGGTGAACCATAAAGATAAAACAAAAAATAAAGTTAAAATTAAAAGGTCCAATTAGAAATAAAAGGTCCTTAGTCCACTATGGTCAGGCTAAAATACTGCTCCCCCAAACATTAGACACGGATTCATTCCAATTCACGAGTGTGGCATACCAAGTGGGGCTCGGTAGATGTGACTGGGTTAAGGACATGGAGGTAGAGACATACTGGGTTACCTGTGTGAGCCCAAGGATAACCACAAGTGTCTGCAGAAACGAGACACGTGTCGAGGGAGACAGAGCCGAGAGGGGAGGCAAAGTGATTAGGAAGTGGAGCTGAGGAAGGCGCAGCCACCAGTCAGGGGGCGCCAGCAGCACCAGATGCCAGAATGCTAGGAAGGGACAGCCCTGCGGACACCGTGGTTAGCTTGCATGGAGCCCGGCAGCAGGCATTATGGAGGGATGAACGGGCAAAATCCGTGCAAGCGAGGACAGAGATCTTGGCTCGGAGGCAGTTTTGGGGGTCACTTCAAGCTGGGGAGGAGGAAGAATAGGGAAAGGATAAAAAAAAAAAAAAAGAAAAAAAAAAGCCAGAGGCTTCAGGCTGTGGCTGCAGCTCCCATGCAGGCCAGAGCAGGGAGGTCATTTCCAAATGGAGCCTGTGGCCTGCAGGTGAAGGGCTGGGCTGGGCTGCTTCAGGGGAGGCAGATGGTTGGGTAGGGCCAGTAGTAAGTGTCCTGAGAGCCACAGACACGCCCTGTGTTTGGCAATCCAGGCACAGCAGTTATTACCCCTAGTCTCCTGTGGCATTCCAAGGGCAGGTGACACCCCCAATTTTATAGATGCTCAGAGAGCTGCAGTAACTTACCCAAGGTCACACAGCCACAGAAGGCAGGACCGGGATTAATTTTGGGTGTCTAACCTCTTGGACAGTGGTTCTCAACCTGTGGGTCGTGACCCCTCCACCAAACCTCTATCTCCAAAAAAAATTTGCATTACAGTTCCTAACAGTAGCGACATGACAGTTTACGAAGTGGCAACGAAAATAATGTTACGGCTGGGGGTCACCACAACTTGGGGAATTGTATTAAATGGTCGCGGCATCAGGAAGGTTGAGAACCGCTGCTGTAGGGTCTTTCGGCCACTGGCGCATAGGGAGGGTAGGAGGCTAGGCAGCTTGGGAAGGGGCTGTGATTTTTCCTGCCTGCCATCCTGGTTGAGGTTTCTGGTTGTTTTCTAGGGAGGATGCAAAGCTGGAGACACAACAATGCTGTGAAAAGGATGGCCACCTCCTGCAGCTGCTGCTAGGAACCAACCGTTCAGCTGCGGGAGGAGGTGGGATGGGAAACCGGGTACCACGAGGGCAGTGCCCATCTGAGGGCAACAAAAACCTGGAAACCCAGCCTGAAGCCATGGAGGGAGGTGGCATATGGGCCAGGTGACACCCAGAGTTGCGGGGGCTCGCTGTCACCCCTCCAACCCTTGTGTTATCCCTTCCCAGGCTCAGTTACCATTCTCCTCTCTGTAGAACGACACTCACTCCTCATGGAGAGGGGTCTGGCTAGCTAGCTGATGGGACTCCAGGGGGACACTGCCCCCACTTCTAGCCTAGACGATCTGCTGGTTTAAGGGACCCAAGGAAGGGAAGCAGGTTGCTGAGGGCACATGGGGCTTGGCTGAGGCTGGATACTCTCTACCTGGCTGCTCAGGAGGTATGTGTGGTAGCAGAAAGGGCCATGATGACAGCCTCAGAAGGCTCACAGGGTCAAGGGCAACAATCCTGGGGGTGCTAAGGGAATCTCTGGCCCAGTAAGTGTAAGGACCAGAAACCAGAACCATTCTGGTGGGGACCAGAAGTAGATGAGTCAAAGAACCTAGGCTCAGAGCCACAGAAAGGCCAGATGTGAGGACTGGGGGTGGCAGACAGTGCCTGGATGCAGCCCCAGATGATGACAACTGCAAAGAGCCTAGGAGGCCCAGGTAAGCAGAGTGTCCTTAGGCCAGAGCAGTGGAACCTAGTGGCTTCTGAGCACTCGGGCTGAACAGGGTGACACGTATTCAGAGCTGCTGGAGGAGTTCCTCAGCTCAGCACTGTCTATTGTTCTGAGGGTCCCTCATGCTAACCAGGTAGTGAATGGTGGCAGCCAGCGGTCCTGGGACCTGAGAAGACACACAGCCCTGTCGTCACACTGTACCATAGGCCCACAGGCAGGAGCGGCGGAGGGACATTAGTAGGGTCATTAGTCAGGCTCCATGTGACTCTTAGGGGATAGGGTACTCTGGCTATTGG
>CABHPP010069562.1:0-27288 GCA_902168425.1 Peromyscus attwateri | reverse complement strand
ACTCATGAAAGCCATATATAACTTCCACTAAGGCTAAGACTGAGGGCCACGGCTATTTCTCAACCCCACTGGAATTAGAGCAATTGGGATTGCCTTGCTATGACAATAATAACGCTAGTTAAGTAGCAAATTAGTAAGTAACAGTTGACTAACCCACAACAAAAATTATTTAAGTACTCTTGGAACTTGAGGCAGGAAGAGCACCAGGCCACCCCATGAGCTACATGGAACACTGTTGAAAAATTAAAATGGGCCTGGAAGAGATGGCTCAGTGGTTAGAGCGTTTGTTGCTCTTGGAGAGGACCAGGTTTGCCAGCACCCACGTGGTAGCTCACAACCGTCAGTAACTCCAATTCCAGGGGATCAGACCCCCTCTTCTGACCTCTGCAGGCGCTAGGCATGCACGTGACACACATACATTCAGGCAAAACACCCATACATACAAGTAAAAAAATTTTTTTAGTTTTATTGTCGTATCTGGGTTATGGTATTTGGGACAAAATCTGGCAATTTCTTTGTGGTATTTTCTGAATAAAGCAAACATAAGAAGAAAAGCACCAACAAAGTAACAATTTTGTTTGCGTGTTATCGCCTAGACTAATTACTTCAGAATCCTTCCGTTCTCCTGAGTTACCGTGGGTGGAGAACTTGGAAGGCGAGTGCTCCCGGCACCCAGGAGAGCAGGCTGCCCAGCACCGGCTAGGGATGGGCTGAGATAACCCGTGCTGATCTGGGACCAAATGAATCACAAGGGAAATCCAAGCAGCCTAAGAAGGCCGGCAGGCCCCGGCCGCAGGGATGGGTCTTGTCTGGAGAAGGCTCGGAATTCCGAGTGCTGCGGATCTGGGTTCGGGACCCCGGGTTTGCTCACGCGTGGCCGGCCCGCGCCCAACGCTCGCTGGGCAGCCCGATGCCCAGCGTCCGCATCGGCGTCGGCCTCCTGGCGGCCCTGGCGGCGGGTGGTGCTGTCGCCCTGCTCGGCTACTGCGTCTACCTGGACCGGAGGCGGCGCAGAGACCCCGAGTTCCGGCGCTGCCTGCGGGACCGTGAGTGCCAGCGCGGCCGGCGGGAGGGAGGGCGGCCGAGCCCGGGCCGGTTCCCAGGTTGGCGCCCCGGGGACCCGGGCCCACGCCATCCGGCCCTCCCAACCCGCCCGTGCCTGTGTTTGCAGGGAGAAGAGCTGGAGAGCCCAAGGCCCAGGCGTGGGCCAGGCAGGTGAAGTGCAACAGACCCGCCAAGGAGCCTTCTAGAAGCCCAAGGGGAGTCCTGCCAGTGCCGGACACCTGCCTTACCAAGTTTCAACCTTCTTTACAAAGGGGAAGCAAAGAAAGGAAAAGTCGGTTTGATAAGGATGCAGTAGGAGCGGTGGAGAGATGGCTCAGTGGTTAAGGCTCGAGGTTAAGGTTAAGCTCGAGGTTACCTTTCCAGAGGTCCCAGGTTTGATACCCAGCACCTACATGATGGCTCACAAACCATCTTTAACTAACCCAGTCCAGGGGATCAAACACCCTCTTTTGGCCTCCAAGAGGCACCAGGCATGCGCTCACAGATATACATGCTGGTTAAACACCCATACACATAGAAAACAATGTGGTTTTTTGCTTGTTTTTGTTTGTTTTGTTGTTTTTTAGTATGAACAGTGCTCAATGCACACGTGTGAAGGATCAGCACTTGGGAGGCTGAGACAGGAAGAAGGAGTTCGAGGTTAGCCTGGGCCAAACAAGACACAATCAAAAAAAGAAAGGCGTCTGTAAAGCAAATGTAGGAACAGGCACTTTGTTGTTGTTGTTGTTGTTTTTTTTTTTTTTTTTTTGGTTTTTCGAGACAAGGTTTCTCTGTGTAGCTTTGCTCGCTCTGTAGACCAGGCTAGCCTCGAACTCACAGAGATCCGAAGGCACTTTTTTACTTGGAAGAAAGAAGAGAAACTTGCACTTCCTGTATAACCTCACAGGGTACATGGGTCCCCAGGCCAGCCAACAAGGAATATGATTGACTAGTTGAGTTTTTATGTTTTTGTTTTTGTTTTTGTTTTTTTGTTTTTTTTTTTTTTTTTTTGGTTTTTTGAGACAGGGTTTCTCTGTGTAGTTTTGGTGCCTGTCCTGGAACTCGCTTTGTAGACCAGGCTGGCCTCAAACTCACAGAGATCTGCCTGTCTCTGCCTCCCCAGTGCTGGTACTAAAGGCGTGTGCTACCACTGCCCGGAAAGGACTATTACTGTCTAGCCATTTCACTGTCCTGGATTGGTCATTTTATTTATTTATTTATTTATTTTTCATGTGTATGGATGTTTTTCCTGCCATGACTGTCTACACACAACTGCACACCTGCTGCCTGTGGGGGTCAGAAGAGAGCCTCTGACTCCCGGGGACTGGAGTTACACAAGGATGTCAGCTGTCATGTAGGTACCAGGGATTGAGCCTTGGTCCTACAGAAGAGCAGCCAGTGCTCTTAACCACGGAGCTATCTCTTCAGCCGCACCCCCCAATTAACAATTTTTAAAGAGAACCCGGTCATCTTGGTTATTGGCTCAGCTTTAGTTAATTCCCATGAGCTCAAAAGTGCAAGAGTCTCACTCTAGCTTTCAGGCGGTCACCTGTGCCTACTTAAGGTCCAGTTATGTGTGAGGCACTAAGGCAGGTGTAGCTGGAGTTTTCCTGTGTCCACCCGGCTCCTGCAGCCGCTCTGACCCAAGTAAACACACAGAGACTTATATTATTTATAAACTGTATGGCCGTGGCAGGCTTCTTGCTATCTAGTTTTTATATCTTAAATCAATCCATTTCTGTTAATCTATAAGTTGCCATGTGGCTTGTGGCTTACTGGTACTTTACATTTCGCTTTTCATGAGGGTGGCAGCACCTCTTGACTCTGCCTTCCACTTTCCAGAATTTTCCTCTCTCTCTGTCTCGCCTATACTATACTTCCTGCCTGGCTACTGGCCAATCAGTGTTTTATTTATCAATCAATCAGAGCAACACATTCACAGCATACAGAAAGACATCCCCAGCAGGTGGGCCTGGCAGAGATAACAGTAACAGGGGTGTAAGAATCACCCCAAAGCAAGGCAGTGGACAAACAAAGCCAACACATGTAACAAGATCCTAGAGAAAACATTTTCAGTGTGGGACTAGTACAGCGGCTATTCAGCTTGGTTGAGCTTAGTGTCTGTAAAATAGCCCTCGGCTTCTGAGTCTGCAGTGTGAGCCGGTTGGGGTGGGGAATGACACCTTTGTTCTACTCTGCTTCCAGGGCGATTTGTTGAGTCAGTCATCCGAGAGCACATCCTCACGTTTCCCAGTTGATGCTGTGTGGTTGGTTATGTTTTACTCTCTGGGATCTTCTGTCTCTTTTGGGGGGGCCTGCCACCCAGCTCCCCAATAAATCACACACAGAGGCTTATTCTTAACTACAAA
This sequence comes from Peromyscus attwateri, assembly GCA_902168425.1. Classification (NCBI taxonomy): domain Eukaryota; kingdom Metazoa; phylum Chordata; class Mammalia; order Rodentia; family Cricetidae; genus Peromyscus; species Peromyscus attwateri. Next base: position 23,875 of record CABHPP010069562.1, on the reverse strand, counting down.
TGCTTGGCCTTAGCTTGGCTTATTTCTTGCCAGCTTTCCTTAACTTAAATTCAGCCATCTGTCTTTTGCCTCTGGGCTTTCACTTTTCTCTATTCCTGGATAGCTTTCTTTCTTACTCCATTGTTGGTTGTGTAGCTGGGTGGCTGGGCCCTTGCATCCTCCTCCTCCTCTGGCTACTTCTTTTTTCCCTCCCAAATTTCTCCTTCTGTATATTCTCTCTGCCGGCCAGCCCCGCCTATCCTTTCTCCTGTCTCACTATTGGCCATTCAGTTCTTTATTAGATCATCAGTGTTTTAGACAGGCAAAGTAACACAGCTTCACAGAGTTAAACAAATGCAACACCAACAAAAGTAACACACCTTAAAATAATATTCCCCAACAATGCTGGGTGTTGACTTTGCTGGAACTGGTTTGGGATCCCAGGGGTAAGCAGGCAGGTATAGCTCCTGTATATGCACTGAACACAGAGGAGAACAGCGGTGCACTGGAGTACATGCAGAGACTGGAGAGCATGCCAGGTGATGCTTCTCCTCATGGCCCCGCCCAAGGACTGCTCCATTTGAAGCAGAGAGGAAATAGACTCCAGCTCATGATAGAGAGACAAGGTTCTGAAAAGAGATGCTAAAATAGGGAATATTTGTTGTGACTGGTTTTTTTTAGGGGGTGGGGAGATGAATTTTTTTCTACATAAGGCTTTGGGGCTGTCACTGATCTGGGTCAAGAATGACAATGAACTTGGGGTATGGTAGCAGGAAGTCTTAGGGTTGAAGGTGCTGCACAGGCATAGGGATGCAGGGACTATGCCAGGGCCTGATCAGTAAGTCAGCTTGGCAAAGGAATCACTGCCGAGAACTGTGTCTGGTAAAGTTGAGCTAAGTAGGGACAGAATCTGAGAGGGCTTGGTCTGAGCCCAGGTTAAGGGATCCACATTTAGTAGGAAACCACTGATGATTTTGGAGCAGGAACATTTTTAAAGAATAAAAGGAAAAAAAGAAAAAAGAAACAAAACCCTTAGATTGATCAGGAATGGGTGTGCTAGAAGGATTAGAAAAGAAAGTAAGTTATTGCAGCCACATAGGGGAGCAGCAATAAAAATCACAGTCTCTGGTAATGTCAGTGGTGATTGGGCTGGCTAGAGCAGAGGCAATTTACCTGGGGAGAATAGGCAGTTCGTGCTCACTAGTTATAGGATTGAGAGAAGGAAAAAAAGAACAGAAAAGGAAAAAGTCTATATCTTGACTTTTAAGGAAGCACACAGGGAGTGTCCAAGGAGCAGGGCACATGTATAGAGATGCCTTTCCCTGACCAGTTTCACTTGGGCAGGGTCTGATACAGCTCGTGCCCTCCTCTGTATCCATGATGGTTGCCTTTGCACTTGGTGTGTGTGTGCGTGTGTGTGTGTGTGTGTGTGCGTGTGTGTGTGTGTGTGTGTGTGATTGTTTCTTATTTATTAGACTAGGCTTCTCACAACCTTGTCTGTGTTTTACTCTCCACTGACTCTGTATCTAGAAGAGTGTCTGGCACATTGTATTTGTCCATCAAATATCTGTTGAACATTGTTTGGGTAGGTGGAGGGCTAAAGACAGACAAGTCTGCATTTGAAATCATGAAAACCCAAATGACTTCAAGTATAGTCGACGAAGAAGCAGGCCTTTTCAGAATTTTTTTTTCACATAATTCTTAAACTAACTTTTTCATTGTGTAGATGAATAAACCAAAACAAATATTCTCTCTTCATACCTCTGATGGTGTTTCCTTTCTCCTCACATCAGGACCTTCCTTTCCCACCTATGCCCCACAGGTCCACCTCATTAGATCTACCTATGGCCTTAAGAAAGGAGAAAGTGCAGACAGAAGCCAGCCACTATGTGGTGGGATATATCTGTAATCCTATTGCATTTAGGAATCTTAGGCAGGAGGACTGTGAGTTCAAGGCCAGCCTAGGTTGCATAGCAGAACTCCGCTTTCATAGGCCTGGGAGAAAGCTCATTCAGTACAGTGCTCGCTGAGCAAGTATGAGGACCGGAGTTTGATCCCCAGAACCCACACTGGCAATCAAAAACCAAGAACAACAAAACTGGGTCTGGTGGAGGGTGCCTGAAATCCCAGTGCTTGGGTGGATCCTCTGGTTTCTATGTGCACATACACACATGCACACTTGCACTCACATGCACAAACACAAACAAAACATGCAGAACAAACATCAGCAGACCAAACCTGAACCACCTTTGATGGTTCACACAGTCAGACATAGCCAAGGAAACCCTAACTGTACCAGCTAGTCTAAGAATGAGGAGTGCCTGAGAGCACCTGAGAGCTTGTAGGAGATGCTGACTTCTGAGCCCTGGTCCTGTATTTACTTTGCAGGTCTGGGTGGAGTCTAAACACTACAGTTTCACCAGCACACTTAGTTGATTCTTTCTGGGGAAAATCAGAATGCCCTCAGGCTCTAGCCCTCCACCCCTTTCTCCTTGGAAGAGTTTGCTCCCCTCCCAAAGTGATCTTAGCTGTCCTGAGATGTGTCCCACACTTCAGCCCCGGCAGTATTTACCTGCATGTTCCTGTTGGCACTTCGGCCTGTGTACTCACAGGTAAATTACTCCTTCTGCCTGTTCCGGCTCCTCCCATTTGTGGAGTCACTGGCATCTCTGCTATGGCCTTAATCATTTTGCATAAACAACCACCTCATCTCCATACTCCATATTCAATTCTTATTTTTCTGTGTTTTATCTCATACCCCATTCTATTTCCATTTCTTCCACATTGACTTTGGATTTCCTCAGAGTAACTTCCCGTCTTGCAAATGAAAGGCCAGCTGCATCTTGGCACGCCGCCTGCTGTATAACTGCCTATCTTCCTAAGTGTGACGAACAATTTATGGTTAAGTCCTATTCCACAGCTGGCCTTCAGTAACTGGTCGTTATTATTTTGGTTATATTCATTCTGGTATAATCTAAAGATTCCCTGGGATTTTGTGTTGCTTATGTGTTCATCCAAGGTTATTAACCTTCCTATCTCAAGTGCTCTTTTCTAAGGAACCATCCCTGATTCTCTACCCTGAGCCCCAAAGGCCATTAGACTGGGCGTAGGTCGTGCTACCAATCCTTTTATAGACTATGGGGAGGGGCTGGGCTCAGGGGTCTCCATTCTAGTTGTTTCTAGACCTCTGCTCTTGCTAGTGCTCGCTAAACATGTACCCAGTAAAACCTATCATCACTAATGGTTCCCGTTTTAACTGACCTAAGGTGATCCCTTTTCAGACCTGCCTGAAAGCCCGGTCCTAGGCACGGTAGCCTTGATGACGTCGTCATCTGTGGCCTTGGCTGCAGCAAACCAAGTGTTCTAGCCAGTCACCAACCACCATGCCACCCCACCCCCACCACGCACTTGGACCGTCTCTGAGAAAGTGTGTGAGCACAGAAGCTTTGTTAGCTCACTGACTAGGAATCACAAGTAAATGACAAAAATGGCCCCCAGTCCAGAAAACCACTACCGCTGCATTGCCAGGCGCTGCCACTAACCCAGACCGGGAATGATCCTTCAACAGACAAAGCTACCCTCACTGTGTCCGTACCGAGGTCGCTATTAAAACAGGGATGAGGGTTACTGTGAGCATCTCAACTAACCGATGCCATGCTTTTCTCTTGTCCCCCAAAACTGTAGCTCCACGTTAGAAATTGATCAGAGAAACACTTGTCATCCATTGGACTTAGAGATGAGAGTTAAGAGGTGTCTTTTATGCTGTTCATCTTTGAGACAGAACTTCATTTCGTAGTCTTGGCTGGTCTAGAACATTCTGAACACAAGGCTCTGTCCACCTGCCTTTGCCTCCCAAGTGCTGAGAACACAGATGTGTCCACCGGCCTGGCCTAAGAGTCGCTTCTTTTTTAAATATGTGTATTTATTTGTTAAGAGGTACTTTAAAAATAATAATTAATTTTGACAGCATCTATATACCTTACATTCATTACTCATTGTTACGTATTTTATAAATCCTTTAGTTATGGGATCCAGCAAGGAAGGAAAAACTACAAGAATTTTTTTTGCAAGAGGTGCAGATGGGACAACTTTGTTTAGTTAGAGGTAAGAATAAAAACATTCTTTTGTAAGTTTTTTCTTTCTTTCTTTCTTTGTTTTCTAAGACAGGGATTCTCTCTATAACCCTGGCTGTCCTGGAACTCCATTTGTAGCCCAGGCTGGCCTCAAACTCACAGAGAAACGCCTGGCTCTGCCTTCCAAGTGCTGGGATTAAGGGCATGCGCCCAGGGATTTTGTAAATTTTAAATCATTTTTCTTCAAAAACTATTTGATTCGCCAGGCATGGTGGCATATTCATATAAACTCAGTACTTGAGAGGCAGAGGCAGGAAGATTGAGTTTGAAGCTAGCCTGGACTATGACATAGAGAGGGGAAATAAAAAGGAAACACTGGTTAATATTTATTTATTTATTTTTTTGGTGTTTCGAGACAGGGTTTCTCTGTGTAGATTTGCGCCTTTCCTGGAATTCCCTTTGGAGACCAGGCTGGCCTCGAACTCACAGAGATCCGCCTGGCTCTGCCTCCCGAGTGCTGGGATTAAAGGCGTGCGCCACCACCGCCCGGCTTGGTTAATATTTAATATCAGGCAAATTAGCTATGTGGTAACCAACTCACTTCAGTTATAAGAAGCCTGACTTGGTGCTGCTGACCCCACCCCATGACAGAGTTAGCACTGCGATGCTGAATCTTGGAAATAGGTCAGTAGGGAAATAGAGACAAATATCAAAAGGTTTAACTTCATTTAAAAATCTCAGTAAATGAAATTCCTAGATTATCAAATATTAAGAATCAATTTTTTTTTTCGAGACAGGGTTTCTCTGTGTAGCTTTTCACCTGTCCTGGATCTCACTCTGTAAAACAGGCTGGTCTCGAACTCACAAAGATCTGCCTGCCTCTGCCTCCTGAGTGCTGGGATTAAAGGCGTGCGCTACCACCGCCAGGCTAAGAATCAAAAATTTTAACCTGAGTATGGTAGAACATACTTGTAATCTCAGAACTCAAGAGGCAGAGTCAAAATACCTGTGAATTTGAGGCTAGCCTGGGCTACAGAGTGAGTGTCTCCAAAAATCACCTAAAATGCATTATAAAAATTTTCCTGCCATGTATGGTCTCACATGCCTTTAATCCCTCATATGGGAGGCTGAGACAGGAGGCTTTCTCTGAGTTCAGGAACAACCTGATCTACCTAGTGAGCTACAGGATAGCCAGGCCTACATGGAGAGACCTTGTCTCAAAGAACAAAACCACTTTTTCTGATTTGAATATTCTAAACACTTTCAATGACAAAAAAAAATCATTACAAATGGCCATTGTACTGTTTAGTTTATTTAATTTAATTAATTTTGGGCCAATAAGGACCTATACTTCATGACCACATGTGATTTAACTTTTACCTAATTCTAGAAGCACCTGCGAAGACCTCACAACATTGTTAAAATGTTAGTAGGTGATATCCGCTCTGTACTAATGTAGTAATGGGGTCTTGGTTCTGGTGCTGAGTACAGCTAGGGAAAAGAATTTGCTATGACACAGATAAGGGGTAGCTGATAGTGATGGAGAGTCAGCGACATCTTATTAAGTATTGTCCTTAAGCTTTACAAGCTCCCTGCATATCACATCACCTGTTTCCTTTGTCATTTACTTATGAGTCTATCTGTGCACCCCATGCATGAAGTGTCCTCAAAGGCCAGAAGGGGGGAGTCAGATCTCCTGGAACTGGAGTTACAGAAGGTTGTGAGCGACTCAGTGAGTGCTGGGAATTGAACTGAGGTCCTCTGGAAGAGTAGCCAGTGCTCTTAAGCCCTGAGCCACCTCTCTAGCCCCACAGTTCCTGTTTTTCACTTCAAGAAATACTTTTGATTACATGTAATTTAATGTATGTGTGAAACTGTAGGACAAACTGTGCATTCTCTCTCTCTCTGTCCAACCTCTGCCCCAAGGTTTCTTTGTACGCCATGCTGTCCTGGAACTCGGTGGGTAGCATTATCCAGGACTTATAAAAACAAGGAGGAAGGGGCCGGAGAGGTGGCTCAGTGGTCAAGAGCACTTGCTGCTCTTGCACAGGACCCGGGTTTAGTTCCCAGCACCCACACGGTGGCTAGCAATCCACAACTTCAGAAGAGGGGAACTATTCTCTTCTGACCTTTGTGGGCTCTGCATGCATGTGATACGCATACATACATGCAGGCAAAACACTCAATACCTATGAAATAAACTCTTCAAAAAGAAACAAAAAAATCTTTCTAAACAAAAAAAAAGGAATCAAGATCCTGCACAGCTTGTAACAGTGCCCATGATTGTTACTCAGCTTGATAATATGATAAATAATTATGGGGGAAGGGGTAAAGCTCTTAAAACTATTGTACATTAATCATAATTTTAAAATTTAATATTTTATTCAATAGCTCTCAGGTAGTCATTTTTAATTTTTAAAAACTTTATGTGCCTTGATGTTTTGCCTGCATGTGTATCTGTGTGAGGATGCTGGATCCCCTGGAACTGGAGTTGTTAGCTGCCATGTGGGTGCTGGGAATTGAACCCGAATCCTCTGGAAGAGCAGTTAGTGCTCTTAACCACTGAACCATCTTTCCAGCCCCCGATGTTCATTTTTTAAATGAACTAAAAGTCAACTTCAATCAAATTAGAACTGACATGGTGACATAACAAGAGTAACTCTACACAAGCTAGTAGAAGTTATGCTAGATATCTCAATTTTTCAAGTCCCAGTTCAGTTTTTTTTTTTTAATTCATAATTTTATGTACTTTTCCTAAACAGGATTCCTCGAATTGAATAAGCTAGGGGGTGTAGCTGGCTCTTTTACTCTTTGGGGGCCCACCACTCAGCTCCCAAATAAATACATAGAGACTTATTCTTACTTATGAATGCCCAGCCTTAGCTTGGCTTGTTTCTAGCCAGTTTTTCTAACTTAAATTATCCTGTTCCTTTTTAACTACATTTTGCCTCTGGGCTTTTTACCTTTTTTAATTCTCTATTACTTCCTTTCCTTCTTACTCCATGGCTGGCTGTGTGTCTGGCTCCTGGCATCCTCCTCTCTTCTCACTCCTCTCTTCCCTAGATTGCTCCTCCTATTTATTCTCTCTGCCCATCAGCCCCATCTAGTTCTCTCTCCTGCCTAGCTATTTGGCTGGTCAGCTCTTTATTAGACAAATCAGGTGTTTTAGGCAGACAAAGGAACACAGCTTCACAGTTGAACAAATGCAACAATCTTTGCATCATTAAATATTCCACAGCATAATGAGTACAAAACATCTACTATATTATTCCATAACAAGGGCGCTCATAAAATATGGAGTAATTGCTAGCTGTGGATGTGTTTACAATGTACCTCAGTGGTAGAACTTCAGTTCAAATCCTGATACTGCATGGGATTGAGACATTCACATAGAACCACCTGGATGCTTCCTGGACATGGAGAAATTGAAATGGACAAAACTTTTCAGCTTTAATTTTTATTGAAAATGTGAGGAATTAAAACTTGAACTCTTAGTCAACAGGGAAAAATGTCAGGCTGTTTCTGTTACTAGTGAACTGCACGTATGAGTGTCCACTATATGGCCGAGGCATGCAGCAGGCTATTCTAAGTACACTCTTCAATTAAATCATCCAATGATGTCTGGGAACTGATGAACATCTCTGATGCTAACACAAAACCACATACATATTATATCACATTTTATTCCCAAAGAGCTATCACATCATAGTTTAAACTTACAGGTGAGCAAGGTACAAATTTGGGAATGATTGGAACAAAATGCAAACTTGGGGTTTTTCCTTCTCAAAAGCGGCTTATCTTTTTTCATCAGAATGTGTAATTCGTGTTATATTAAGTCTTGTTTGGCCCTTTGATAATGCAGTTTATTTTTTAAAAGTCTAACCACAGAGGCAGTAGCTTGATGCCAGACTGACACAGTGAGTTCCAGGCCAGCCAAGGCTACATGGTGAGACCTTGTCTCCAAACTACCAAAATGGGCTGGAGAGATGGCTCAGTGGTTAGGAGCACCGGCTGCTCCTCCAGAGGACTCAGATCCCATCCCCAGCATCCACATGGTGGCTCACAACCATCTAACTCCATCCAGTCCCAGGGGAACGCATGTCCTCTTTTGGCTTCTGTTGACACCCTGCACGCACACAAAACACTAATACCACACCAGATGTTTCAGCTCTCACACTTTACCAAACATGGATGATCTACCCCATTACTAACAAAAAGACTACAAGACTGAAAAACCTTGCATGGCCACCCTCCATGTCCCAGTACAGGACATTCCCATGCAAGTGTGCATGCCTAAAAGGCGAGTAAGCTGTGTAACCTCATAGAATTATTCACCCTGCAGCAGCTCCACATAAAGCCCAGTATTCTCCCTCATACTTGTGCTCTTGACTCGTCATAGTCATCAGGTTCTTTTAGGATTTTTTTTTCTTTTGGATTTTTCGAGACAGGGTTTGTCTGTATAACAGTCCTGGCTGTCTGGGAACTTGCTTTGTAGACCAGGCTGTTCTCAAACTCATAGAGATCTACCTGCCTCTGCCTCCTGAGTGCTAGGATTAAATGTGTGCACCACCACTGTCCGGTATTTTTAGGATTTTTGAGACAGGGTTTCTCTGTGTAGCCCTGGCTGTACTGGAATTTGCTCTGTAGACCAGGCTGGCCTAGAACTCAGAGATCCGCCTGCCTCTGCCTCCGGAGTGCTGGAACTAAAGTAGTGTGTCACCACCTGGTTGATATGCATTTACCTTTTAATGCTTGCTGCTTTCTTGGTAATTTGTAGAATATTCATTTTAAAGAGTATTAAAATCTTGGCCTGAGCTCTGGAGAGATGGTTCAGCAGTTAGAGCTCCTACTGTTCTTCCCTTACAGAGTACCAGTTAGTTCATAAGAGGCTCTGGTTCTATTCCCAACATTCACATCAGGTACATCACAACTATCTGTAACTCCAGTTCCAGAAGGTCAGGTGTGGTGGCACATACCTTTAACACCAGTACTCAGGAGGCAGAGGCAGGAGGATCTCTGTGAGTCTGAGGCTAGCCTGGTCTACATAGCAAGCCAGGACTACATAGAGACCCTACCTCAAAACAAACAAGACTCCCAAACTCCAGTTCCAGGCATTGCACTCGTGTGTACATACACTCATAGACTCCCCCACACATACACATAGTTATTAAAAACAACCCTTTCCACTTTTTTTCTTGCTTAACATGTACCAATCTGTTTCAGGAGAGCCTGGAATAGGGATTGAACACCTCACCAACGCCCTTTTAGTGTGTGGGCAGCCGAAGGAGCTTCTGATGTTTTTCAAACAAACCCTCCCTCCTGAGGTATTTCAGATGCTATTGTACAAAATCCCCCTTATTTGCCAGGTGAGCACGTATTTAATTATCCTTGTGAAAAATTATCTAACCATGGGGGACTTGATTACACAGAAACAATGACGATGGATGTGGACTCCTCAAGGTTCTCAAGTAGTATCTATTTCTGGTTCTATTCTTTCATTAAGGTAAGACTAGCTTCTTTTCTGTGTTCTACTATAGTGAACCGTGTACTTTGTTATTGTATGTTTTCACATTTCAATGTTAAAGCAGAATGGTACTTCTCACCAACGTGACAAAACACAGAAACAGCTTTGTGAATGTAAACACAGGCTAACAGTGCTCTGTAATGTGACTTTAGATGGTAACAAATAAAGGCCACTTCGAAGCTCTTCCTTTTGCCAGTTCCATTAAAAAACAAAACAAAAACAAAGTACTTAAACTTATCAGCTAGAATTTTCTGTGAATGCATGAATTTGCTTCAGAATTTATTAGCCATAAGATGCAAATTTAACTGGTTCATTTTACTCAACTGGTCACATTAGTTGTATGTTATTATTTACACTCAAGCCATTCATGTTGGGGTGTGTGTGTGTGTGTATGTAAATGCATGCACACAGGCACCATAGCATAAGTGGAGGGCAGGAGACAACTGGGTAAGTCAATTCTCTTTGCACCATGTGGTTGTTACTGATGGAACTCAGGTTGCCAGGCTTGGTACCAAGTACCTTTAGCTGCTGAGCCCTCACTAGCCTGGACTCCCAGTTTTTAAACAACCTAAGACTGTAATAGAGCGTAATAGTCATAAACATTTCCAAGCTAGCCTCAAAAGGGATGTTCCCTAAAGATTTATTAAAATGCAGCTAGGAGAAGAATGTATAATATCTAATGTGACAAAAGAAGCAAGGAAAAAGTGCCCTGAAATGATTAGCAAGTAACTGTTTTGTGTATTTACCAGCAACTTGAGGCAGACATGTATGAACAGAAGTGCTTAAAGGATGGTCCTGACTGAATACCTCAGCGCATCACAACTCAGACAGAATACTGTGTTCTGTACAGTAAAAACAACGCTCAGAGATACTTTCATTTATTTTACTTTTAGTAATAAATTTTTTCTATCTCATACATGATTGGACACATATTTTGCTTTTAAAATTAACAGTCACAAAGAAAGGAACAATGGTTTATTTTTGTAATCAAGGTGACCACGCAGCTGAATCTTAAGGCCTCAACAATGTCGCCTCTTACCACTCTCACAACCGGAAGGCCTTCTGTTCCGCTTCTTTCTGGTGAAGGGTGATTTGTTTGTCCAGGGGTTCCCATTGGTCAGGCAGTTAGACAGCTGGTTCCCCTCCACTCCTGCTGGGCTGCTGCAGGGTTCCACCAGGTGAACCTGCATGGCCAGCGCACCGGCTGCGGCAATCCCAGTGCAAGTCTGTGTCTCCGCGCTTCTACCGGGGCTGCCCCAGGAGTCCTGCCTTCGCTGCCAGGGCTTCATTCTGCTGGATATGGTATTCCTGAAATCTCATGGATATTCTCTGTGTCATTTTTAAATATTTCTGTAAGCAATGTTCTGAACAGGTAACCTAGAAATACAAGGGGGAGGTCCAAAAGGCAACACAAAAATAAACATTCTTGTATTCTGAAGGAGCCACCACTGGAACTTTGCTTTTCTTTAGGCAGATCTGCACATTAAGTGTATCCTTGGCTTAAAGCAATAATCAGCTTCAAATTGTTTATGCTTTCACCCACTGGCTAGAATGAAAGTTGATAAAATCCCTATAGTCTACAGGCATCAGAAGCAATGGTGTGTTCTGCCTTCACGAAAGGTCTGACCAGATTTTCTATAAACTCAAGGCCCACAACCCTACCTTCTTCACTAGACTGATCAATGTATACCCAGCAGAAGGTTTCTTCCTTTTTAACGAGAAACTTGTTTCTGCATAGGCTTAACTCACAACCTTTACTTTTCTCTTGAGCAAGGTCTTGTTATGCAGCCAGAACCGGTCTGGGATTCCAGAATCTTCTGCCTTAGCCTCCCAAATGCTAGGGTTCCAAGCATGTGTAACTTCACCCACCTTAACCCTTTTCTTTTTAATAGCGACTGAGTGACCCAAGCTCAGAAAGAATGAACCTGCCAGGTTCTCCTCACAGGCAGACCCTAGACTAGAACGTATACATGTATACATGTAAATGGGTGTAAATGCTGGTAAAGTACAAAAATTCACAAAGGAGACCACGAGAAGGTAATGTAAGGTGATAAGGATGGACTGTGGGCAGAAGGACACATCTCAGTCATGAAAGAGGATAATAAAGCTATTTTTTTCCTAGTTTAATCTGTGGCAATTTGTATTTTTTCATGGTGGATCTGAGGTCACGTTTCTGGATATTCAAATAGTAAGAACCACATCTGCATAAAGGAACATCTGGCATGTGTTATTCCTGAGGCAGGACTGAAAGTTGGGTTTGTTTTTCAAGTCCATCCACCACCTGTGCAGCGGGAACGTGGCATGACTGGTCACTGAGTATATCTGTCCCATTTTGGAAAAGGAACTAAAAATTTTACAACCTTAATCTTTCCCCCCTTTTCCTGTTTTCTATCAAAACATTCTACTATAGTGTTATTTAATATGTAAATTGTATTTCTATAGATAAAATATGGTTTTTAAAAACAAGAGTACCACATGATCAAGGTCCATCATCTACAAGTATGAAATTGGCAAGGAATAGTGAAAACGTATTCCTTTAAAAAATAAATACCATACTTGGTATCTCTCTTAAACTTTGTAAGGTAAATTACAAATGAAATTAGATTTTGGCACAATGTTTACTGACTTATCAGCAGATATATAAACATCCTTCTATGGACACTCACACTTGAGATGCCGACTAGGATGGGTTTTAGTCTATGCGAGCGTTATGTACCCACGTTTACACTTCACGTGTTCTAAAGCCGACCTAAGCTCTCAGCCCGGTGAGAGCTGTGCCAGGCTTCTTTAGCCTGCCGACTTGACCGCCAGGCAAACACAGACCACCTGCTGTGACGTGCACCTCGGCCATCCATGCCACCCTTGGTCTCTGGAGTCTGCCTGTGCAGTGGACTGTCAAGTCCCACCTGGCATCATGGTCTGGTGTCACGGGTTCATGACTGATCTGGGTTCTCTAAGCAATGGTGGATGTAAGTGGCAGCCCAGTCAGAAGAACATGACATGCTTAGATGGCTTCTGTGATTTGTAACAAACTTGGGGAATTTTTAGTGAGCAACACTTTTCCTACCTCTTCAGGCTTCACTTCCCTTGTTGTGAAGTCTTTAACACAGTCCAAAAAGCAGGTCTCTGTAAGTTTATTGTAGGTTCCCAGGAACTCCTTAAACTAGAAAGAAGAAGTGCTTTCAACTCAGGCTTACAGCAAAGACGCTCTGAAACGTCCTGACGCTTACTTAGACAAACTACCCTGGCACCCCCGACCCTTCCTTTGGACTCTTTTGCTAACTAAGTAGCTTTAACGTACAACACAGGGGCTTACTTTCTAGCTGTACTGTTCTCCTCACCCACTGGTCCAATACAGTTTTCACAGCCAGCTGCAGTGGAGTGATGTCTGATATCCTGGCTACTTAGGGGCTGAGGAGGAGGATCACTTGAATGTAAAGGCTTAGAAGCCCAACTGAGCAACATAATAAGATGCTTTTGCAGCCTCAAAAGCAAAATAGAAAATGCTTTATGTCATCTCACAAACATTTTAATGTTTTAAAATGTAGTTTGGGGGCATATATTCTTCATTTTGAGTGAATATTTAACTCATGATAATTCCACCCTCAATCATGTAGCTCAGGCTGGCCCACCTCTACTGCCTTTTGAGAGGGTGTGTCTACATAGCCCTACAGTCCTAGAACTCACTATGCAGACCAGGCTGGCCTTGAACTCAGAGATCAGCTTGCCTCTGCCTCCTGAATGCTGGGATTAAAGGTGTGCACCACCATGCCAGGCCAAGACCCTTCCCCTTAATTACAGCATCTTACCTGTTTTATCTGGTCGGACTCTGGCATCTGTGCAGCCATATTCCTTCAATGCGTTTATTAATCACCTGATTTCAACGTTAAACACAACAAAACAAAACTTGTCAGTTTATATATTTTTAAGATACTCACAGAGTAAGGTAGCTGTTTATATTTTATAAATTTCTAACTACATATAATCACAAGCCATTAATGATCTCACCGATTTTAACGTCAAGTTATCTTTGAATGCTAGCTATGGAACTCACGGGCCCTGTCTTAGTCACATACCCAATAAGACAGTGCCCTACTGTCCTGCAAGCTACTTACTAAAGCCCCTTTCATAGTAAGGATTTCAGGGAAAGCAAGGAAATTCTTAAACTCTTCCTCAATTTTCCTAACTATCCTCTGGTTGTCAATTCAATCTGTGTTATTAGTTTATGTAATGCAAAGGTTCTGTCAACTGCTGACAGACACCATTTACTTTAGCAAATCTTATTGATGATCAAATCTACACTGGTTCATGAATGACACTCGAGTTCTCTAACAAAGTTACAGGAGTTTTATGGAGTTGTGAGTTACCATGCGGGTGCTGGGAATTGAACTTGGATTCAGCAAGTGCTCTGAACCCCTGAACCGTCTCATTTGATTAAATCATGTGTGACACATGATAATTCCACTCATGACCATGAATGTACCACCCCACCCCCCACTGAGTTTTCGATCATTTTTGTTCCTTCCTAAGATGTTAGATGACCACTGACATTTTTACAAAGTCAGACCTAAGGGAAAGTATTAGATCTTCTGTACTTGCTATTCTGGTCTCATTCTGCATGGTAGAACCCAGTTAGTTTTCTCTGAAGTAATGACTAATGAAAAACATAACTGTGTGTACTTCAGAGGATGCCTTAATAGTAACAGGATATAAATTCTTCTTCTTCTGTGTGCCAGGTAGAACAGTACTGCAACTTCACGGGTGTTAAGTACCACTGACCAGTCAAAGAAGCAGGCCTCTACAAACACCATGCACCATTCAGGGGCGGTGCAGATGTGCCGTTTCTTTATCCACTCGCCACACACAGCTGGAAAGCTGGGCATCACATATAAAGGAAATCTAAGCAAACAGAGGTAGCGAGCAAGCAGCAGACTGACAGGGGCCTTGGAATCTAAGAAGCACAGGGACGAATTCTTTGTGAGCTTTCTGTTTTGTAAGCATCAAACTAGAGAAGCTGGCAACCTCCAAATGGGATCGGCAAAAAACAAGACTCCCTCAAAGCCTTAGTCTAATCAAAACACCAACAAAGGATCAGCAAAAGATAGGAACACACACACACACACACACACACACACACACACACACACTGTACTAGCAAACACCACTGCTAAAAACAAAAACAGCAAACAACAAAAATTCCAATGGCCCATATCCCTACCACCATTAGCTTAAGCCAAATGGGAAGCCTCAACTTCACCCCCGAGAGGCTGCAATGAGCTACTTTACACTTGGACTAGAGTGGTGTCAAGAGAAGGCTGATAAGAGAACAGGATTTTATTCCCATCAGCAGAGCCAAGACCTAACAGTCAGTGAAACCTTCCAAGAGACCGGCAGGCCTGAGGTACCTGTCCTCCTCCTCTCGTACTCCACGAGGCCTGGTGGAGACTCAGGGTTTGCGTTCTTGCCCTTCTTCCCATGATGATCAGGCCTCCTGTGGTGCTAGCAGAGGCCACACAGGGAGTGTGTGCCATGTTAGCCCTTCTCAGCCAGGGAGATACATAAGGACTGATAGGTCTCCTCATCTGGCCAAAGACATAAACCTACAAATTCAAGCAGGTGAATGAACCTTGAACAGCATAAACTCAATGAACTCCACATTAGTATAAATTATAGTCCTTCATGCCTTAAAAAAGGTATTATTTTTTGTCTTTCCTTGAGATATTTGTTTTCCTCAAGACAAGGTCTCATTGTGTAGCTCGGGCTCCTCCTGCCTTGGCTTCCTGAGTGTTGAGGGTTATGACAAAAATTCAACCACATTCCTAGTGAAGTGGGAATACTTGCTACTAAGACTGGAAGCAAGCAGCTAAGTGCTATGAGTAATCCCAGTATTTGGGAGGTAGAGTGGAGGCAGGAGGATCAACTTTGTAAGAGGTAAGTTCAAGGCCAGCCTGGGCTTCTTGAGACTCTGCAGACAAAGATGCCAGCTATGAGGTACAAGGAGACCATTACTAAGTGCGGTGAAGCAAAGAAGGGAGACCCAAGACATAAAGGCTGGAGGAGGGCCACAGACCTATCCCCACCTGAGATGACACACTCTCCCAAACCATCAACTACAAAAAACTCAGAACCCAGCGGGAGCCCAGCAAGGTCTCAGGGACACACACACACACCAAACTGCACTCCCACAACTAGGTCTCAGGGACACACACACACACACACACACACCAAACTGCACTCCCACAACTAGGTCTCAGGGACACACACATGTAGATGTAACCAACCGTCTTATTAAATAAGAAACACAAAGCCAATACAAAGATGAAAGCCAAGAGGTCAGAACAATAGCTAAGAGCTAAAAACCTTACCCTTCCTGTCGCTGTTGCTGTTCCTCTCTGAAAGAGAGCTACTTCCTATGTCTGTCTTTTTTTTTTTTTTTTAATAGCGTTTCTGTTCTGCCTTCTCATTGGTTGTAAACTCAACCACATGACCTCCTAGTCACTGTCTGTCTGTACAGACCTCCAGGTCTTCTATGGTTGGTATTGAGATTAAAGGCGTGTGTCTCCAATGCTGGCTGTATCCTTGAACACAGAGAGATCTACCTAGCTCTGCCTACCAAGTGCTGGGATTAAAGGCGTGCACCACCACCGCCCAGCTTTCGCTATGGCTTGCTAATAGCTCTGACCCCCAGGCAACTTATTTATTAACATACAAATAAAATCACATTTCAGCACAAATAAAGTATCACTATACACACACCAAACTGCACTCCCACAACTAGATCTCAGTCACACACACACACACACACACACACACACACACACACACACACCAAACTGCACTTCCACAACTAGGTCTCAGTGACACACATACACACCAAACTGCACTTCCACAACTAGGTCTCAGTGACACACACACAACCCCCCAAACTGCACTCCCACAACTAGAACAAGCCCATGCGCAATGGAATTAAATGTAATACCAATTACCGTGACTCCCTTCCAGAAAGATTCAGAGGTCAACCTATCAAAACACGTACAACATTTAGATCTTGAAAACTATAGAAAAATATCAAAACCCCCAAATGGAGAGGCAGTACTTAGACAACAACAACAGAAAAATGAACTCAGCACCATTTTTGTGGGCTTTTTGTTTCTTTTTGCTTGGTTTGGGCATTTGTTTTATTCATCTTTTTGTCTCTTTGTTTTGATTTTTGTTTTTGTGGGGTTTTGTTTCTTGTTTTTTGAAGAAAGAAGATAGGTTAAGGAGGTAAAGAGGATTTGGGAGTAGTTGGGGGAGGGAGAAATGATCAAAGTACATTATACGAAAACAAAAAAGTTTTTAATTAAAAAAAAAAATACCAAAAAGGAGAGGCATTTTATGTTCATAGACCAAAAGACTCAATATAATAAGAATGTCAACTTCCCCAAAACTAATACACACACTTAGTGCAAATCTCACTAAGATCTCAGCGAGATTTCTTATATAGGTAAGACGATGTTAATTAGAAGGACTGCAGGAGCTCAATAAACTAAACTGGGAGGGATCAATTCACCTGATTTAAAAACCTTCACATAGCTAGTAATCGATAATCAACGGAAAGGAAAAAGTCAGCTCTAAAAGATTATGTACTGGATGACTTTATGAAATATTCTCTTTTCTTTTTTTGGAGACAGGGTCTCACTATGTAGTGCTGACTGGATTGGAACTCACTAGGTAGAGCAGGCTGGCCTCCAACTCAGAGACCCTCCTATTTCTGACTCTGAGTTCTGGGATTAAAGGCATACAACACCATGCCTGGCTGAAATATTCTTGGAATGATACAGCATTGTATAAATGTATAACACAGCAGTAGTTGCAACTGGCTATAGAAGGAAGGGGGTAGAAGGAGTGAGGTGTTGCTACGTGAGAGACCTATGAAATAGAAATGTACTAAACCATGACTATATTCTATCTGTGTCCCAGGTGAGACACTGCACTCTACCTTTGTAAGATGTTGCTTTTGTGCAAAGCTGGATAAAGGGCATACGTGATCTCTAATGTCACAATCCTACGTGAGCCAGTAATAATCTCAGAATAATGAGGCTACAGAAATGCTCGTAAGTTAAGAGTGCTTGCTGCTCTTCCAGATAACCAGAGTTCAAGTTCCCAACACCCAAGACATCAGGCTGCTCATGGGCACCTATAATTCCAGCTCCAAAGGATCAAGCACCCTCTTCTGGCTGCCAAGGGCACTTGCATCCATGTGGCTGACATACAAATACAGTTTTTTAAGTTGCATAAAGAATGAAAAGTATCCTGAAGGGGCCTAAGATTTGGTAATATAACTTGCATAAAATTAAATAGTAAACAAAGCTACTGTTTGAGGGGAACTTTAGAATGAAACATGCTTGCTTTATCAACACACTGCTAACGGAAGGCAGCCTATCTCCAGTTCAAACCAAAAATGACACTTCTGATCTCCTTCCCTAGAGGTCCTGAAAACTTACATGATAATAACACTTCTGATCTCCTTCCCTAGAGGTCCTGAAAACTTACATGATAATAACGCCAAAATCTGGCTCTTTTCCCTATGTCTAACCTCTGTTTCTTCAGGTTAAAATTCTTGACTTTTTCAGCAACACGTGAGTGGCATGATACAGGTAATCTTTAAATGTTGCATCAGGGATTGGTACCCTGGGATGTCCCAATCCTCTCATGCTCCTGTCACTCTGGTCTCATGTAGCTCAGGCTGGCCTCTAACTTGTTCTGTAGCCAAGGATGACTTTGAACTCCTGATCCTCCTACCCAAATACTTCCCAAGTGCTAGGATCATCGGTGTGTCCCACCATGCCTGACTAAGTGATTTTATTAATATCTCTTAATATGTCTCTAACAATCTCTTCCTTTTTGTGTGAGCCGTGTCTATGTGTGGATATATGCATATGAGTGCAGGTGCCTCCAGAGGCTAGCAGAGGGTATGCGATCCCCTGGAGCTGCAGTTACAGCCTGACATGGGTACTGAAACCTGAACCTCAGTCCTCTGGAAGTGTAGCAAGTGCTCTTAACTGTTGAGCCATCTCTCCAGTCCGGGTTATTCTTTTATTTGATTTTGATTTCCCGAGATTACTTCAAATGGCTTGTTACTGTAGGGGCAAATGTTAAAACAGGGTTACTTTCTGGTTATCCCTCTGCAACCTGGAGAGAACGGACAGCTTTCACTTGGGTCTACATATAATGGGTCTCTCTATATATAATGACTATAGCAACAGGGTTAGTTTTGTGGCTAACCAACATCTCCTAGAAGTAGAGAACTTAAGAGTAAAGGTAGGCTACCAGCCATCAAGTGCAAACCTTTTCTGATGCATGAGTTTCCTTTCTGCTCTGGAAAAGCAACTGCCCCGCCTTTTGCTTGAATGTCTTCAGTGAGGCTGGATTTCTTACCTGAAAATTGAATGCATTATTATATGACTTTGGAAGGCTCTTTTAATGAAACCTGAATTTCTGTTGGCTAGCTAATTTTGTTTGGTTTTGTTTTTTGAGACAAAGTCTCTCAATGTAGACCAGGCTAGCCTTGTACTCAGACTTGCTTGCCTCTGTCTCCCTCATGCAGCAAGCACCTCTACCTGCTCAGCTGCTCCATGGCTTAAAAACTATTTCTAAGCTTGCCTTCATTTGTCTTAGCATGTACGCAAACAGGACAGCTGTGGAGATGGTTCGCTCCTTCCACTGTGTGAATGCTGGGGTCAGAGGTGTCACCACACACCCTATGCTGATTGATTTTATTTTCAATGATTCATTTATTTTTATCTTATGTGCATACACGTCTGTATAAGGGTGCCAGATCCCCTGGAACTGGAACTACAAACAGTTGTGAGCTGCCATGTGGGTGCTGGGAGTTGAACTCAGGTTCTCTGGAAGAGCAGCCGGTGCTCTTAACCGCTAAGCCATCTCTCCAGCCCCACTCCTTTATTTTAAAGCCTCGTCATTTTCATTATCAAAGTGAATGACAGTATAAATCAGGTTTTCCCTTGTGCGCATAGGAGTCAAACCAGAGCATCGTGCATGTTAGCAGGCCCTCTATCTTCTTACTAAGTGAAATCAGTTTATATAGTCTGAAGTTTATAGCTCATTAGCATATTTTAAAAAGAAACAATGTCATGCTGACCTTAAACTTTTCTTCGGATTCTTCTGATAACTCTAAAAGAAAGCTAACAGTTCAAATGCTAAATTTACACTTTCAGATCAACTAGAACAGCTCAGGACCACCAGAGGCACTCAGACTGCAAAATCCAGGATTTCTCCCTTACACTCTAACACATGTATGATACATCCAATAAGCTACAATTATTATACAATATTCTCCAGATAGCCCAAAGTGTTATAAGATCTTTTGATCTTATATGTATGTCTTATACTTATAAGTATGTCTATAATTAATTGTGTCCTGCTTTTTGAGACATGGTCACAGGTGTCCTAAAATATTCTATGTAGCCCAGACTGGACCTGAACTTGGGATATTCACAAGTGCTGTGGGTACAGGTATGGACCACTATGGGAGTCCACAAAGATTCCAGCTTGTGGTTTGACTCAAAGTCAGAGAGTCAGTTTATGTTGCCCTCCAAGGCTGCATAATAGGGTGCAAAGGTGTGGTGACCAGGTGTTTGGAAGGGTCTACACTTGGTTGTACGTTGTGCTTTGATCTTGAAAGGGGGGCAGTCTTTTCCCTCTCCCCTTGCTAGTGTATAAAAAGCCCATTAGAAATAAACTCAAGGCTGCTGGGTATTGACCCAGGCCCTCTCGAAGCTATCCTGTGTCTCTGTCTCCGTCTGTATCTCTTCCTATTATTTCTCAACTCCTCACCCCCGTCTTCAAGGGACCCTTTGATAGGTCAGGGCTGGAGCCCAGCACTGGGCCCTGACAGACCACCATGCCCAGCTTCTTATTTCTTCTCTAATGCACCTTGTTTTTCCCTAAATTTATTTCCTTCTCAGAAAGGAATTTGCTTCTTCATATCACATTTCCAGAAATCGAATACTGAGAAGTGATTAACCAGCCAGGCATGGTGGTGCATGTCTTTAGTCCTTGGGACTAAAGCACTTGGGGCTTTAGCACTTGGGAGGCAGAGGTAGGAGGATCTCTGAGTTCAAGGCCAGCCTGGTCTTCAGAGTGAGTACAAGGACAGCCAGGGCTACATAGAGAGACCCTGTGTTGAAAAACGAAACAAAGAAAACTAACAAGGGCATGATGGGGAGATAGATGATTACTCTATTTCTTTGCAAATCATATGCTCATCTGTCCCAACTCTGAAACTAAATCTTAATAATGCTTAAATTTAATTTACAACAAGTGATTCTTCTGCTATCCTTGGCTACAATTGTTCCTAGTCCCTAAATAACAGGTAATGTGATTCACAACCTTGGGGTTCAGTTGAAGCCCATGAATGGCAAAACCAAGGGATATGCTAGGGAACAAGACATACTTATCTATGGTCTTCAAGCACCTCTATAGGTTACTTATGCAAGAAATTTGTCCCTTTTCTTTGGCAAGTCACACAGTCACCACCATAATTAAATGGGTCAACCTTCCATCACACAAAGTAGGCAAAATTTCCTGCTGGGGTACCCTAAGGCACACAGAATCACTTTAGTGGCGTTCTGGCCTAAAAATCCAGGCTCTTACTCTGATCATGTGGGAATAATCAGGAGACTCCATACTGCAGAATAACTGAAGACCTAGCCTTCAAAAATGGTATGAAGGGTGAGAGAGATGCTCAGTGCTTAAGAGTCCTTGTCTCTTTGTTTCCAGTGCCCACAGAGCTCACACCCAGCAGTACCAGGTCCAAGGGATTCTGCACTCTCCTCTGGCTGCCTCAGGCACCAGGCAAGCACTTGGTGCACACACACATGCATACAACACTCACACACATAAAAAGAAATCTTATTTTTACAATGCTGTGAAGAGTGGACAGTGGATGAGATTGAGATTAAGAGTCACTGCAATTAAGCATAATGTGTGAACCTTAACTGTATCCTGAACCAGGAAAGGAGGTTTTCTTTTTTGGGAAGCAGTCAGTCCCTGAAAAGAAAGCCAACACAGAATTCCCTCCAGGAATGAATTTATTAAGAAATTGGGCCCTGCCAGGTGTGGTGGCTCACATCTATAATCCGAGCACTTGGGAGAGGCATCTGCTCTTTTGAGTTCCAGGATAGTCAGAGTTACACAGTGAGACAGAGAGGAGAGAGAGAGAGGGGAGAGATGGGGGTGGGGTGACCATCACTTCCAGCAGAGGAGGGAGGGAGGGAGACAGCAGATCACTTCCAGTTGTGGGACCTGGTCTTTTAAGAGCTTAAGGCAGCAGTCCCTATTCTAACAATAATGGCATTTTTTTTTTTAGATAATTAGGAAAATCTAAATGTCATCTTATGTGTAATAATGTTCTGAGACTGTGTAATGTCCTTAAGGAGGCTGAAACAATTAGGGCCAAAGTTCATGATATCTGAAACTTATTTGCAAATGCTTCAGTGAAATAAAATTTATCTATAGACGTATACAGGGAGGGGATGAGAGCGGAGGGGAGGGAGAAAATGGGGTGGGGAGAAAAACATAGTTTAAAATGTTAACAAAGAAATAATAATTCCCTGAGCTACTTTTTGTTCAAGGGCTATCAGTGTCTATTTTGAGAGTTCAACTATCTAAATTATTTTATTATCTTCCACATGGCCGTTTAGATTATAGGCAACTTTTTTTTGTTTGTTGTGGCTTTTTTTTTTTTTTTGAGACAGGGTTTCTCTGTGTAGCCTTGGCTGTCTTGGAACTCTATGTAGACCAGGCTGGCTTTGAACTCAAGAGATCAGCCTGCCTCTGCCTGCCTGGTGCTGGGATTAAAGGTTGCCACTATACCCAGTGTTAATAGTAGACAACTCTTAAGTCAGTGTTAATCAGGGCTAAAAGCACTTGAAGTCCATTTCAAATCACTCAAGTCACATTACTGGCTGCTGTTGCTCAGCGTTTTGAAATTAGGGGGGAAAGGTCATTTTTTTTTTCATATCTAAGTTTTACATAGAAATTATGGAAGTTAGTTCATCTCTAAGGTCTCTGGCAGATCTGACATCGCCACTCTGTCTTCTAATCCACTTCTACCATCGCCAACCAACATATTAAACTTAGGGGACGAGAGCGAAAACTGACATACAAAAACGATTAATCACAAAACTCATGAAACGGCAACAACAACCAAACAGCAGGTTCTCCCAAGGTGAGACTCGGAGCTGCCTTTTCACGCTAGGCTCGTAGGGACGAACGTACCCGGCTGAAATACAGGAGACGAAGTTGGTCACTCCCGTTTACATCTTAGCCGTTTTTTTTTTTGTTTTTACCTTGGCTTCATCTGTTTTAGCAGGCCTCCAGCAAGGGCGCAGCGGGAAAGCTCTAAACCCGAGCGTCCTCCGAAAGGAGAGCAAGGAAAGGGTGCGAGCCTTGGATTCTGGCGAGGGTGGGAGCCGGGGAAGTCTAGAGAGTCTCGGTCAAGGGGCTCCGGTCTGACAGCTCAAGGTCATCGAGGGGATCCCTCGCAGACCCGAGGCGAGCCCCGAGCCCTCCAGCCCCGGGGTAGGCGGTGTCTTGGGGGTCTCGGGTGACAAGGCCCCCCGGGGCTGCCTGGCCTCCCGCTGCGCCGCGCTGCCCGTTGCGCAGCCCCCCGACCGGCGCGCACGCGGCGGCTCCCCCGCCCGGAGTACCCTCCGGCCACCACCTTCCTCCCGCCCCACCGCCGCCGCGAACCCGCGATTCTGAGAGCCGAGGAGAAGCGAGCGTACTTAGCCACAGGCTCTGGCATCCGACGCCGGCCCCGGGCTGAGGCCAGGCTGCACAGCGCGAAGAGTCCGAGATCGGAGGGTCCGTATAAAGAGGGCGCCGCGCCGCGGGATAGCCGAGCACACGTGGGGGCAAGGAAGTCAAGGTGAGCGTGGACCCTCGGACGCAGATTCGTTACGACCCGGGGACATGGAGGAGGAAAAGCCAGTACCCCAAGTGAATTCTAAAAAAATCACCTAAGAATTAAGTTTCGCGATGCTCTGTGAGACAGGGCTCTGAATTGTTATTTTCCTTTTCCACGGCAAACGAATCTGTCGAGGTGGGTAGGAAGCCTCATATACTTACCCCTCGGTCTCTAACGGTCCACAGTTACTACAGCGTCACTCACCCTTGATAAACGAAGGAGGTGTTCATGGGCTGATCGAGAGTTCTTCAGCCCTCGAGGAAGACCTAGTGTCGCATCCAAAAAAATAAACGCGGGGGGCCGCCTTTAAAATAAAAAAAAAAA
>CABHPP010069553.1:0-11453 GCA_902168425.1 Peromyscus attwateri | reverse complement strand
TGGCCCCATTTGCATGAGGGTTAGTCACCGGCTCCCGACTTCCCCTAAGGCTGGGCTGAGTTTCAGGAAATGATGCCTGCCTGGTAAGTCAGGGCAGTTACTGGCAGAGTGCGGAGAATTACTGTAGGGGGCGGATCGGCCCAGAAGGGCTGTCAACAACGGCGCACCCTGCTGGGCCCAGCTCCTGGTCTGGCCCCACTCCTCTGGGGCATCCCATGAGGGAAGGGGACAAAGCCTCGGCTTCCCCAGGACTACCGAAGCCCTCGGCTCTCTGTCCCGTGCCCCGCCCCAAGGATGGCAGGGACTAGGGCTGGAGGGACATTGTAAGAAGCTGAGCTAGGGGAAGTGAGGTCTAGACACCTTTCTATTCCTCCCTTAAACTGAGCTCCTCAGCCCTTCATCAAACCATATTCTCAAGCTTCCTCACCCCAGGGCCACAAGTGGTCATTCCTGATGTCCCTGAAGGAGCTGGGGTGTCCAGGAGACCCCAGGGTCAAACCGTGAGGGAGAAGACCCTTCCCCTGTAGGCAGGCAGGGATGCAGCACAGCGGTGTGGTTCCCCCCAGGGCTATAATCATTCACAGCTGTCCCCCCCCCCAACCCCCCGCACCCCACCGGGACAGGCCTCTCCTGTTAGAGGGAGAGGTATCCCTGAAGAAGGTCACACAGTGTCAGAGCTCCTGGGAAGGAGGCTGAGGATCCCAGGCCATCAGTATCCCATTCAGGGACAAAGAGCCCTGGCCACCTTGTCAGAACCAGGGGGCCACAGGTTCTCCTAGATTCTCACACCCTTGGCCACCCAGGACAAAGGCCCCAGAAGCAGCAGATGGAGCAAACCCATGTGCCCGGCCCTCAGTGACCGTGGCAGCATCAGCCCTACCCAGGAGCCCCTGTCCCAGCGCAGGCACTGGGCAAAGTGTCAATTCCAGTCATCAAAGTAAAGCCGGGCATTGTGGACCATGCTTGCCATCACCCTTGAAAGGCTGAGGCAGGAGGATTTCGAGAACAGCCTGGGCTACACTGCAAGAGCCTATCTCAGTAAACTTAATGAGGTAGTAAACAGAAATAAGAGTGGCCAATACCTCCAAAGACAGCTAGACTCAAAAGTTCACAACAGTAAGTGCTGACCAGGATGTGGGGAGCCGAAGCCCAAAGACCCTGGGGAAGCAGCCGGCGAGCTCCACAGACACATTTCCAGACACTCGTGGGAAACTGGGAGCACCCAGGGCAGTGAACCGTCACCGCCCACCAATGCCCACGGCACGCTTTGTCCACAGGCAGGAGTATTACACAGCCATGCACAGGAGACAGACTCCAGCCGGACACAGCACGAAGAACCTTGAGGACATGGGCCGGGTATGAGACGGAATAACCTCTCACAGGGACACACTTTCCTTTGAGGAGACAGAACGTTCTAGAACTGGGTCGAGGTGAGGCCTGCCTGCGTCTATACTCTATGCAGCCAAGGCTACCCCCGAACTCCCGATCCTCCTGTGGGAGGTCAGTGTACTCTGAAAGGACAATCTTTACAGCTGTGTGAATTCTGATTTAAAAAGAACTGTCAGCCAGGTGTGGTGGCGCACGCCTTTAATCCCAGCACTGGGGGGGCAGAGGCAGGCGGATCTCTGTGAGTTCGAGGACAGCCTGGTCTACAGAGTGAGATCCGGGACAGCCAGGGCTAGAGAGACCCTGTGTGTATGTGGTGGTGATGGTGGTGTGTGGGGGGAGGTTCAGGAGGACAGGGACAGATGGAACCGATGTGAAAAAGCTCAAGTCCGGAACAACCCACGCGTGAGGGTGCAGGGCCTGAGGGCACTCCCAGGGGTCAGATTTGGGTGGACATGAGAGAGCACTCAGGGTGTGGCTGTGAGGTCACTCTGCCCCTCACAGCCCCTGGAGGCCAAGCCATGTGGGCTGCCAGGCAAGGGGGCTCTAGGGGCCAGGAGGACTCAAGGCTAGGGCACAGAGTGGCTGAGACCAGTTAGGCTGGAGGAGGGAGAGCTGAGGAGAGGGGAAGAGGGACCCTGATGGCCAGGGCTAGGCTAGAGCACAAAGCCCGGGGGCAGGACACTGCTGATGTGGAGGTCTGTGGCTATGGCCAGGGTGGGTGGCAGGGCTGGCCAGAGGGCATGGACGGGGTCCCAGGCTGGTTTTTGGATCTGGTAGAAGCAGTGGAGGTGAGGGTCCCTTACAGCGGCAGCCTGCACCTCATCTGACCCCACCATGTCTTCTGCCTTGGCTCCCCTCCCCCGCCGACCTGGTGTAGGGCTGTGTGGCCAGGCTCGGAATAGCAGAGGGTTCCCTGTACCACATCAAAGGGACAGAGTAGGGCCCGGGCTGCTAGCCTCACAGGGGGGCCCAGGGCAGAGCTGTTTGTCCATCTGACATGGTGGCTCACGTGTGTGATCCCAGCACTCGAGGCTGAGGCAGGAGCACTACCATGGAATCAAGGCCAGCCTGGGCTACACAATGAAACTTTGGTCTTATATAAAGTGAAATAAGCCGGGCCTGGTGGCATACGTCTTTAGTGTCAGCACTCGGGAGGCAGAGTTCAAGTCCAGCCTGGTCTACATAATGATTCCAGGACAGTCAGTTCTATGCAGACCCCCCCCCCCCCCCCCCCCCGTCTCAACAACAAAAACCCAAGCAACCAAACAAAAAGAACACAGGAATTGGTGCTGGGCTTGTGGGGTAGAGTGGGCGCTGGCATGCATAGAGCCCTGGGTTTCATCTCAGACACCATGTAAACCAGGTATGGGAGGTAGAGGCAGGAGGATTAGAAGTTCAAGGTCATCTTCAGCTACACAGCGAGTTCAGGGCTAGCCTGTACTACATGAGACCCTGTTTAAAAAAAAAAACAAAAAACAGAAACTATAAAATTAAATTTAAAAAATAGGAGCTGGAGAGAAGGCTCAGAGGTTCAATTCCCAGCACCCACATTGCAGTTCACAACTGTCTGTAACTCCAGTTCCAGGGGATCTGACACTCACACAGACAAATGTGTGCATAAAACTGAAATAAATAAAAACAAAAAACAGCGCCGGGGGGTGGTGGGGGGTGGGGTGGTGGGGTGGTGGGGGTGGTGGTGGCGCACGCCTTTGATCCCAGCACTTGGAAGGCAAAGGCAGGCGGATCTTTTTGAGTTTGAGGCCAGCCTGGTCTACAGAGTGAGATCCAGGACAGCAAAGGCTACACAGAGAAACCCTGTCTCAAAATAAAGTAAAATAAAATAAAATAAAACAAAACAAAAACACCAAACAAATAAAACACTTGCCGGGTGGTAGTGGCGCACGCCTTTAATCCTAGCACTTGGGAGGCAGAGACAGGCGGATCTCTGTGAGTTCGAGTCCAGCCTGGTCTACAGAGTGAGTTCCAGGACAGCCAGGACTACACAGAGAAACCCTGTCTTGAAAAACTAAGAAAAAAAAAAACAAACCCAAAAACCAAAAACACCAAACAAATAAAACACTCCTGTTACAACAGCCTGTGTCTGGGCCTGACTCCTAGCAACACACTCCAGCAGAAATATTGGGCTACTAGGAAATCCCACAGGGTCAGGGTTGAGTTTTTACTCAACCACACATGTCTCTATGGGATGGAGGGACAGACGCAGGACGGTGTAGACAGGCTCGGACACCTGGTGACTGGGGTGGTGGGATGGCCAGGGAGGGGCTGTGCAGACCAGCCTTACACACCAGGATCCCCGGCTGCAGAGCCAGGTTCTCAACGGTTTGGGCCCCAGTCCCCCTGCCCTGCCCACTCCCCGCCTCTCCACAAGCCCCGCCCCGTGGCTCCCAAGTTCTGTGCACAGCCTGGGCCACAGTGCTGTGGATCTCCATGCGCAGGGTCCCCCAGCCCACCTCTCCACCCGTGGCAGCAGTCGGCGTGGCTTCCCGTACGCGAGCGCCCCTCTCTGGCTCTCCTTTCTCTGATGCCCGTAAACTGCTGGGCGGGCAGCGGCCAGACCTCTGATCCCACTAGCATTTGCGGAGCGAGCGGTCGATGCGGCCCTGGGCAGGGCAGGAGGCGGGAGGTGGCGCGGCGGCGGCCGCACTGCTCCTTCCTGAGCGTGAGCTCATCGAGCTTCCCAGCAAGCAGCCGGGCGGGCGAGCACATTAGGAGACACACAGTCTTGGAGGGAAGTGGGGGGCCTGGGGTGCAGGCCTACCTGTGCACACAGGGCTCCGGGCCTCCCTGCACAGGGCCAAGGCTAAGAACGTGGCCTCAGGGGAGCTGCAGGGCTAGTATGGCACTGCGACTGTCGAGCACCCAGGGCATTCCAGGAGGGGTAGAGGCCAGGAGAGGCCTCAGGAGAACGGAGAAGGGCAGGGGCTAGAAGGCAGGTCCCTCCCCTTGCCTCCAGCAGCCCTCACTCCTGAGGTAACAGTCAACCCTGTCTGGACCCCGGAAACAGAAGCTTCCACTGACTGCACACAGTGGTCACCTGCACTTGCACTCCTGGGTATGTACCCAAGAACCACAGGGACAGATCCCCATGGGAACCTTGTCATCCATGACGGTCACATGATGACCAAGGGCTGCAGGTGGGCGGACAACACAGGAGAAGTGCTGCTCAGCCATGAAAGGGAGTGACACAGCACGGAGGGACTCGGACATCGCGACAGACCCAGACGCAAAAGGCCACACAATGCGGGACTCCACGACAGCAAATGTCCAGAGCAGGAGAATCCAAAGACAGGAAAAGGATTCTTAGGTGCTGGGGACCGAGGAGGGAGAGGTGGTAATTCATGGGATGAGTGACATGGTAGCTTTGGAATCACATGATGTCTCAACTTAAAAAACAAAACTCAAGAATGGAGACAAAACCAGACGTCGAGTACCCACGCACCTGCACGGCCCAGGGTGGGCTATCCCCACAGGGGTCTGTGGAACTGTTCCGGTCATCCAGCAGGGATATCAGAGCCCATGGGGTAGGGCTCCATGGCACCTGGAGATGGAAGGCGGAGCAGGGATGCACAGGGCCCTCTCCTTGCAGAGCGGGTGGCTGAGGCTGGGGCTGGCTGAAAGGGCAGGCAGGGCTCCAGGAGGTGCTGCCAGGAACTCAAGACACTCCGCGGGAGCCCCAAGTGACAGTCAACAGCTACTGGGGCCCCAGGTGTCGAAGGTGTCCTGGGAGCCGACCCCATGCTGGGGGAGGGGACTCCCCCAGCTCACAGCAGAGGGACAGGAGCCTGAGCAGAAGACAGCAGACAGCAGAGGCGACTTCCAAGCTGCCATGAGCACAGGAGGCTCCTCTCCACGAGGAAGGGACAGACAGAATGACGGACACTACTTTGGGTTTCTTCTATTTCTTTCCCTGTTGCGGTTTTCTTGTTGCTTTGAGGCAGAATCTTGAGGAGTAGCCCAGGAACACCCCAGACTATCCTCCGGCCTAGCTCCCTAGCTAGGACGCCAGGAGGACTTTCTCCTTAGAGGGGAGGTCACATGGCTCATCTCCTTTCTCTTTGTGCTTCTTCTACCAGGAAACTGCAGGGCTCGAGTTTAGTTCCCAGCTGCCTGAGGGTTTCTTCTCTGCTGGCTCGGGGCAGGGCTGGGTTTTCTGGACTCCTGGCTCCCACTGCAGTGTCGAGCGCGTCCACACAGAGCACAGAGGCCTGAGCCTGCAGGGCAGGGACTCTATACCGGGTGGGTGGGGCCGGCACCACACCCTGCCAGCCCAGCACCCAGTAGGCTGGCAGCGCCTCCTCCCTGTCCAGGGCTGGCAGGCAGCATGGCATCCCCTAGGCTCGCGACTCTCACCGTCCTGCCTCCCTCTGAGCCCTAGGGAGAGGTCCCCAGCTCAGGGTCCTCACTGAAGCCCTCTTCATGTCCCTTCTGCCCTGCCATGACGCTTTGCTCAAGTCTGTCCTTCTTGTTCCATGGAATTCCAGGCCATCCACGGCCTGCAGAGGTGGTGGAGGTGGAGGCAGGCGACAAGCTCGGCCCCACAACCAGTGGCTTTAATAGAGTCCCCTGGGTCCAAGCTTCTGTGGATAGGGCACAGGCATCTTGGGGACAGTGTGTGCAGGACACACATACAGAAAGTGCTCAATAAATGATCATCCTCTGGATAGACATGGCCATCTGCCATGAGAGGTAACAGCTAGCCACCACGTCGCCAGGTGTGTTGGGACAAACGGGGTTGAGACAAGGAGCAGACCCCAAGAGCACAGCTGGCGGGGGACCGGCCTCAGGGAGGAGGCAGGTGAGGGCCTCTGGCATCAGAAGAGATGGAGACAGAGACACGGAGACAGAGGGCAGAGACGAGACAGGGAGACAATACAGAGACAGAGTGTGATGGCTGATCTTGTTGCCAGCTCAACCACATCTGGAACAACTAACCCAAGCAGCTGGGTACACCTGTGGGGGGCTCCCCTGACCGGACCCTAACCTGGGCCACACCTCCCGGCGGCAGCCCACACGAGGAGGAAGGTCTGCTCTCCGCCTGCTTGCCCGCTCTGGCTGGCAGGCTCACCTGCCCTGCGCTGAGGCTTCCTTCACTGGTGTTAGAGCCCACCTCCCCAGGACTCCAGTGCAGACTGAGAGCAGCAGCTCCCCGGGAATCCTCCAGGACTCCAGCGCTGGACTGGGACTGCTGAGACCTGCTTGTGGTCTCAGCAACTGCTGGAGACAGTCACTGTTGGATCAGGACTACCCAGACCACAGCCTACTGGTCACACGCCTGTATCTGTATCTACGTGTGTAATATATACTATAAGTTCATCCATCGCTTCTGTCCTTTAGAACCCTGACCAACACACAGAGAGACAGACACACAGACGAAGACAGAAGGCAGACGAGGCAAGGAGATGCGGGCTGACAGGCGTGGCCTCCTCGCTGTGTTCTGAGGAGCCTGATGACACCACATTCTTTACACTTTTGGAGAGACGGGGTGACAGACATGTGCCGCTGCCCTGGGACAGCTGGCTGCTGTGAGTCCCTGGGTGGCGGTGAGAGGGGCTGGTGGGGCAGATGCCCTAGTGACCCATGGGAATGGGACTCTGACCCTTTCCTGTGATCTGTGGGTAGCTTTTCTGCCAGCACATGCTACAGAGGGCATGGATGCTGGAGTAGGCCTGCAGGGAGATCCCGCCACAGTGCAGGCTGTGAGGCGGGCATGAGACCCCACGGTGGCAGATGATCGCCCCGTGGGACACAGACCCTGGTAACCTCAGCCTTCCTCATACAGCTCCCCTGGCTATGGAAAAGTCACCTCCAGACACAACCCTGAGGCGAAGTCTCAAAGGCCAGTGACAGCAGATCTCAATCCCAGGATGCCAAGACCAGTCTGGGTGGCTGGATTCTCCTGCCCAGAGTGGCCTTGAATCCCTGTCCCATCAGCCCTGCTGAAGACGGGTGGCCACAGCCGTGGCTCAGGGCCCTGTGCAGTGGACACAAGGGTGGCTGTTACCTGAGGGAAGTCGCCGCTCTTGGAGAAGATGCTGGGGACAGTGGCCGTGGTGGGGTATCTGGTGTCAGGGCAGGACTGGCCACCAAGGAATGGGGTGGAACCCACGAACTGTCTGCAAAAATAAGGACAGTGACCATGCGGCTGGGTGAGGCAAGGGGGGAAAGGGTGCCGATGCCCCCTCAGCGTGTGGGAGCTCAGTCACGAGGCTCATAAGGCTCGGCCCGCCAAGCCGGGCACTCATGGATCCAGTCCAGGTGCTTCTGACAGACGCACAGCTCAGGCAGCCAGCGCCTCCTCCATGGCCCTCAGACTATCCACCCCGACAAGCACGACCCGAGGCCCTGTTTCTCAATGGCCACGGACAGTGAAGAGCAGGGTGTGAATAGGACAGAGGCATCCGTCACCGCTGCCTTTCTCCCTTCTGAGTAACGAGGCCCTGCAGTGAGAGGCTGGACCCAGTGAGCTGGACTGAGCCTGGGGGTGGGGGTGGGGAAGTCACAGGGGGCAGAGAAGGAGGCGGTTGGTCCCAGAGCCTCTCCACTTGGAGCTCCAACTCTTTGTCCTCCTTGGTTCCTGGGGCAAAGGGACAATGGCCATCTCTAGGGCCTCTACCTCTTATCTGGAGAGGTTTGCCAAAATGATGTGAAGGCTGAGCTCACATAATAAATTCCAGAGCCCGGTCCCTGCAGGAGAGGACCTGCACCCAGAAGAGTTAGGCATGGCCACACACACAGATAACCTCAGCACTGGGACAGGCAGAGCCAAACAGCGTGAGCTCCAGGTCCAGTGAGAGATCCCACCTCAAAAACCAAGATGGATGGGGCTGGAGACATGGTTCAGTGGTTAGAGCACTGGCTCCTCTTCCAGAGGACTCAGGTTCCCAGCACTTACATGATGGCTCACAACCATCTGTAACTCCAGTTCTAGGGGATCCCAAACTGTCTTCTGGCCTCCATGGCATCCACGTCATATATAAACATACATGCAGTCAAAATACCCATAAATGAGTATGACAGCCGCCCTTTAATCCCAGCACTGGGGAAGAAGAGGCAGGTGGATCTCTGTGAGTTCAGTCAGGGTTACAGAGTGAGACCCTGTCTCATGTTTAAAGGAAAAACAAAAGGTGTTGAGTGACTGAGGAACATGCCCAGCACTGACTTCTGGCTCCACATGCTGCAGTGAATATCTGTTCTGTCTATGACCTTGAAGCAGATGTCTGTTCTATCTTGAAGCACCGCCCCTAGAGATGTAGCAGGTAACTGCTCTACCTACCTATGTATGACCTTGAAGTACCTGCCCCTGGGGCGTGGCCTCGGGCTACCCTTAAGACCTAAGCAGCTGCGTGTACACCGCTCTCTTCTCTCTCATGGGTTTGGATGGCGAACTGACTCAGACCAGCGCGGGACAGTGCCTCAGCATTCCAGGACCCTGTGACGAGTGTCCTATTCTGTTTTAGTGGGTTTTCTTTCCTAATAAATCCCTTTTGCCCTTTAAGCAGACTCCCATGGATTTATTGCTATAACATGGACAGGCACACACGTGTACACACACACACCCTATGAACACGTAGGAGCAGAGCTCTGACCACATCTGCTTTGAGCTGTTTGCACAGGGCACGCTCCCCAGGCAAACTCCTTCCAAGCCTTCCAAACCCAGGACTCTCTAGGTGCCTTGGGGTCCTCTCCCAGCATCCTCTGCCACTTCAAACCCAGGTGACTTGTCCTGATACAGGGCTCTGCAAACACGCTCTCTCCAGACTCTGGGGTCCTCCTGGCTGCTCTGCTGTATGGGGTGGCTCTGGCCAGGCAGAGTTGGGGTGAAGCCCCTCTGAAGACTTACTGGTTTTCACTGGAGAAGGTGGGATATGAGGCCGGTGAAAAACTGCTCCACCAGGGACAGTGCAGGAGTCGATTCTGAAACACAGAGGGGCATCGGGTATAGCAGGAAGAAGCAGGGCCCCAGTGCAAAGGGCAGGGGTTATGGAGAACCACTAATCAGCCAGTGTCTCAGCTTCCCCATGAGCGTGAGGGAAGCCATGGAGGGTCGCAAAGAAAGCAGAAGGGAGCAAACGACACACTGAGTGTGGGTGTACGGCCCCAGAGGACTGACCAGGGTAGGGTCCCTTGCAACAAGATCCCAGGATGCTACGCTTGGAAAGGGAGAGGGACAAGGCTTGGTGGCAGAGCCCTGTCTAGAATCCCCAGTGAGGGGCTGGGGGCGTGGTCAGGGTGGAGCCCCGCCCAGAATCCCCAGTGAGGGGCTGGGGAGTAGCTTAGGCTGGGGGTGTGGTTCCAGGCTCTGAGGCCCCAAGGGTACTCTGGGCAAAGTTGAGGTTTACCCAGGACCTCTTCAACAAGGGACCAGCATTCCTATCCCTAATGAGGCTTTGATGCTGCCCTGGAATGTCACCATAAAGGACCACATCTTAGGGCTGGAGAGATGGCTCAGAGGTTAAGAACACTGACTGTTCTTCCAGAGGTCCTGAGTTCAATTCCCAGCACCCATATGGTGGCTCACAACCATCTGTAATAAGATCTAGCTCCCTCTTCTGGCCTGCAGGGACACATGCAAACAGAACACTGTGTACATAATAAATAAATAAATCTTTAAAAAAAAAAAAAAAAGGACCACATCTTAGTGGTCCCAGCACCATGCACTGGGAGCCCACCACCCCTGGTTCTGTCCCTGGACTCCTGTTTGGGAATCACAGCATGGGGACAGATGGAGGGATGAGAAGGCGGCACTATTTATAGCAGAGGAAACTGGACTCTCTCCAAAGGCCCCACAATAGGGAAATAATTAAGTAAATTATGGGCTGTGGATGAAGGAATAGTGGGCGGGGAACACGGAGGGCCAAGCAGAGAGGCAGGAGCCGGGCACAGCCTGGCTGCCGCGGGCCACAGGTACTGGACTCCAGCCAGGGTTTCTGGGCGGTGAGCGACACTCTGGGTGCCAGTCGCTGTGGCTCCCCGACTCCCTAATCTGGGAGCTCCATTAATGACCTTTCCTCTTCCCTGCTCCAGCACAGGAGCGTGTGTGGTGTCAGCTCCGCACGGTGTGGGCACTGGCAAGCACCACCCCACCTGGTCCTTCAGTGTCTCAGCTGTCCCCACCTGTGTCCCCTGGGACTATGCCATGACATGGCTCTGGCCCACCCTTCCTGTGTCTGTCCTGCATCCTCAGGGCCTGTGACAACACAAGGAGACAGAAGGCAGAGGGGCCGTCTTCCTCAAGAGCAGCCCCTGCCGGGAGCCGAGGCAGGACTGCCGGAGTTCCAGGCCAGTCTGGTGACAGAGCAAGACCCCGTCTCAAAGAACCCCAAGCAAGGCTGGACTGGGGCTGTTTGCAGCATGCACATCCTGGACTCCATCCCCAGCACCACAGACACCAGGTGTGCTGGTGCACGCCCGTCACCCCGGCTTTCAGGAGGTGGAGGCAGGGGTTCGTGATCACCCTCCCATACTGGCAAACTTGAGGCCAGCTTGGGTTACTGAAACCCAGCCTCAAAATCAAAACAATAAACAAACAAACAGAAGCCCTCTACTGCGGATTTTAGGGCAGGAGATTCAGGGGAGGATGCTGCGGGAGGGCCAGGACCCTGTCCAGGGTGTCACAGGGAGCTAGGGAATTCCAAAGGTTGTCATGGCAGACCTGCCATCAGGGTATCCACTATGCCCCCTGGGGTGGCTGCGAGATCAAGGACAAGGCTCACCTGTAACTGGATGCCACCTCCGGGGGGCGGGAGCTCGGGCGGAGGAGGGAAGTCCCCATCCATGGTGGGCTGCACTGCCAGCATCAGGCGGGTGGCAGTGGAGCTCCGCGACCCGCGGGTGGCGGCTATGTGGGCTTCTCACTCTGTGGTGCTGACAGCAGCAGGTGCGACGTCATGTCCTGTAGTGGCAGAAGAGGCCATCCTGAACTGCCGTCCCTCCCATCTGGGAAGGGGTCAGGGCAGGAGGCACAGGTGTGGCTCCTGCCCCACTGAGGCCATCGGCATTGGTCATGGCATGGCTGCGACCCACTGGGTCCAGCCACTATGAGA
>CABHPP010069550.1:0-13991 GCA_902168425.1 Peromyscus attwateri | reverse complement strand
AAAAAAAAAAAACAGAAAGAAATGCCATCCCTGTTATCAGTCTTCGACAAGTTTCCTCATCTCAGCCAAATTCATTTTTTTAAATTCCCATACTATCTTTGTATGAGAATCCCATCTATCGCCCACTATCATCACCCACTAATTTTTTATTTTTTTCTAAATTAGTTTTATATTCCCATCTCTTAACTGGAATGAGAAAAGTTATCAGTGATCTTGAAATTCAAGGGAAATGTTCCATTTTTCTTCCGCCCAGCCCTATACAGCATCTCCTCTCAGATACCCACTTTTAGGTACCTACTGTTCTTTGGACATTTCCTCCTTTCTTCACTACTTGCTCCCTCTCAGGCCCCTTGTTGTTTGTTCTCATTCCTTTGATTTGCTAATAGAACACACAAGGTTCAAGTCTGGACGTCTCTCCACTGTCTATGCCTGAATGCGAAAGCTTTAAATCCTATCTATATGTTACCTTTAAGCTCACGGCTTTCAAGCCAAGTTCATGTGTCTGAACTATCTAATAGTTGTTAAGAGGCTTGCTCAACTAATAACAGCAACAATAAGAAGAAAAAGAATTAAGAAAAGTAACCAGGTACATACCGCTTGCCCTATTTGACATGATTGCATAATTGATCTTGTATTATTATTATTATTATTATTATTATTATTATTATTATTATTATTATTGTGTGTGTGTGTGTGTGTGTGTGTGTGTGTGTGTGTGTGTGTGTGTTGACCACAGGTGCAGAGCTGTCACAGAGCATGGGTAAAGGTCAAGAGACAACTTTTGAGAGTTGTTGGTTCTTTCTCCCCATTGCCGTGAGTTCTGGGAACTGAACTCAGGCCACTGGGCTTTCAAGGGAAGCACTTGTACCTGATGATCCATCTCACCAGCCCCTACATCAGTTTTGATCCCTATTTTGTGGATGATGTATCAGAGTCATAGCAGGATTCTCCTCTCCCACACCCTCAACGATCTTTCTATACAGCCCAGTCTAACTTCAGTCTTGTGATTCTCCTGCTTCAGCCTCAGCCTGGCTTTTGTGGTGCTCTGCCTTGAAACACACAATTGATAAATAGATCTAGAATTTGAGACCAAGCAATTGACTAAGCAAACGATTCGGTGTATCAGATGGCAAATGAGGGCATAGTCCTGCTTTCCTGCCCGTTTCTCAAGACAGAAATCAGAACATCAGCCTTTGTTTGCCTCCCAACCCCACTGTCCTCATTTAAGCTCTTTGAATTTCCTGACCATTTCAGCCTCCCAATGCACCTTAAATTCAATGTTCCTTCCATTTCTTCTGTCATTCCTCAGTCCAGAATTCTCCAACCTTAACATGATTGGCATTTTAGGTCAGTTAATTATTTGGGAGCGACCCTGTTGTGTATGACCTCTACATAGTAGATGCCAATAGTACCTGCCATCTATGCCCATCAAAGTTTTTGGGTTTTTTGTTTTGTTTGTTTTGGTTTGGTTTGGGTTTTTTGTTTGTTTGTTGTTTGTTTGTTTGTTTTTTCTCCAGACATTACCAAGGATCACCTGGAGAATTGATACTCACTAACTGTTGTGATTTGAATAAAGAATCATCAAGGAGTGGTACTACTTGAGAAGGATTAGGAGGTGTGGCCTTGTCGACTCTCTCTTCTCTTACTACAGTGTGGATCCAGATGTAGAACTCTCAGCTACTTCTCCAGCACCATGTCTGCCTGTGTGTTGCCATGCTCCCAGACATGACAATGATCTAAACCTCTGATACTGTATAAGCAAGGCCCCATTAGTTGTTTACTATAAGAGTTGCCTTGGTTACAGTGTCTCTTCACAGCATAGAACACGGACTAAGACCTGTCCAAGCCTCCATCATCTCTTCCATGACTTACACTCTGGTTCTCTACCCAACCTTCCACACTTATTCCAATTGTTACTTTATTGTCCATAAAATAAATAGAAAATAGAAATAAGACTATATTGCTGCCCTGTAGTGGTATTGTGTTCCTCAAAATATTGTGCACCCTAATAAACTTATCTGGGGTCAGAGAACAGAACAGCCACTAGATATAGAGGCCAGAAAACAGTGGCACACATACCTTTAATCCTAGCATTCCAGAGGCAGAGATCCATCTGGATCTCTGTGAATTCAAAGCCATACTGGAAACAGCCAGGCATGGTGACTCATGCCTTTAATCCCAGGAAGTGATGGCAGAAAGCAGAAAGGTATATAAGGCGTGAGGACCAGGAACTAGAGCTGGTTAAGCTTTTAGGCTTTTGAGCAGCATAGTTCAGCTGAGAGGCATCCAGTCTGAGGAAACAGGATCAACTGAGGAATTGGCAAGGTGAAGTGGCTGTGGTTTGTTCTGCCTCTCTGATTTTCCAGCATTCACCCCAATATCCAGCTCCAGGTTTGTTTTTATTAATAAGACCTGTTAAGATTTGTGCTACACTCCCCTGTTTGAAGTGCTTAATGTTTTCCTTTTGAACTTAGGAGGAAAATGTTTATGGGAAAACAAGATTTCCACTAATCTTTGTGTGATTCTGTCAGATTTGCCTCTCTCCACTTTTTTGCTTCACTGAGAGAGGACTTTGTTCAGTTCTTGGAATCAGTTGAGCTTTCTACCAACCTGTCTTCCCTAATCTAGGAAACAGGCTGCCTCCTCTTCTGTTCAAACAGGCACTCTGGATGCTACAACTGTCCCAGCTTCATCTGGCTCCTGGCCATCCTCAGGTCTCAGCTTTAGCATCAGGGCTATGGGCAAACTTTTTCTAATCACCACACAAAAATGTTTCCC
Organism: Peromyscus attwateri; assembly: GCA_902168425.1. Classification (NCBI taxonomy): domain Eukaryota; kingdom Metazoa; phylum Chordata; class Mammalia; order Rodentia; family Cricetidae; genus Peromyscus; species Peromyscus attwateri. The sequence goes on along the minus strand of CABHPP010069550.1, from coordinate 11,213 downwards.
TTTGCACCAATCTCTTTATTCTCCATCAACAGTGCATCCTATTTCTTCTTATATCCTCTCCATTAGAGTTAATAGTTGCATTTGCTTTTACTTATATGTATTTAGTCTCCCATACTAGACTATGAAGTCCCATAGGGCTTGATCATGTTCAGTCTTGTTTAGCCATGGGGTTTCAGACCCATTGCACAGAGCCTGGTGCATGAATGCTCAGAAAGTCACTCATTGAAGGATTTGAAGATTGTATGGCACTTAGAACTTTGAGTGGGAAAATTTTTCAGAGATTTATGAAAAGTCCACTTGTTGATGGAATGCAGTCTTGGGAAGAAGGATATGAGTAGAGGGGAAGCTAGCCACAGCCAAGATTTCATCAGAGCTAGCATAGTTTATCCTGGGAAAATTGGAAATCCTTGCTGGGTAACCCCATGCATCCCTAAGCCAGAGCTGTGAACCCGATAGCCACAGGCAGGCTTCTTGTTTCTGGCCACAGTTACCTTCTGCTGGAAAGGTCTTGGGTAGTGTGGTTTTCCCCTTTTCAGTTTGTGGTTGGAATCTGGGGGAAGTACCCCCATTATCAGTCCTGCTGGGCTCCCCAGGCAGGAGATTAGGAAACAGGAATTAAGTGTCAGTCCCTTGGAGTAGTTTCAACAGTTGTGGTTTCTGAGGAAGTGTTCCCTCCCCAGAGCCAGCTTAAGAAGAAGAGAGGGCCATGGCCATTGTTACTGTAACTTTGCTCTTACAATAGATATAGTATCATCCTGATGTGTGTACATGTACATGCAGATATTCCTATGTGCTAATAATCTGGGCATTTCTGAAGCTCAAAATCCTCTGGAAATATGTAGCCCAACCTTCTCAGTTTTTGGAAGGACATTGAGGCCCTGAAAAGTTTGGCTTGTCCACTGTCACCCCATTAGTTAATGGAAGAGTTGGATTCACACAGAAGTCAGCCTTCTGCCCCCACCTTATTGTTTTAAAGGCTCATTTGAAAACATAGCTTCTGCCAGTGTTTCCGTTGTAGATGAGGATCCAGGGCTCTTCTTGTGGGTGTTCTGGGTTCTATGAAATGTAGAAAGACCATTCTTGCTTCCCTCCCAAAAGGCCATTGTCAGCAGAAGTCATAGCTACAGGTGAAAGCCCAACTTGGTCCCCTGACCTCAGCCCAACCCTGTATCACCAAGTGTAGTTTCTCTGATGTTGTTTTGCACTCACCAACCAGCAGACAGCTGCCAGGGACCTTCCTGGCATCTGCCCATTTTGGACCTGCCTCAGCCACCTGCCACCCTCTGACTGCAGACCCCTTTCCTGACTGGTTCTTGCTTGTTAGAAATACACATTAGCCATGCTTAAGACCTGGATATCAGCTAACATATTGGAGTGTTTCCAAAATGTTCACTTGTTTGCAGAAGACTCCCTTGACCCACCAAGAAAATACAAGATACCAGGCTGATTTATCTTGCTTGTCTGCCTCCCCTACCATGGATGTTCTGAGAGTTCTGGCCATCCAATTGTTTTCCACTTGTGACATCTTTTGGCCTAAGCAATTTTTGTGTAAGGTCAGGTGTATAGGTATATAAAATAGGTATATAAATCACATACTGACAGTAAATCATAAAGAAATGCATATTAAAAGCAATTATTTCATATGCATAAAATTTTACCATTTACTAAAGATGAATGAAAAATGTATGTGCTAATGAGATGGACATGCTTGTTTATTTTTGCATAAAGAATTATATCTCGGATGAAATTTGATGCTGCAGGACATAGAGCAATATCAGTGTTCTTCACAGTTGATTCATATTTTGGTTGTACAATTACAACCTGATAATGTACAAGCTGGTAATGTAGCTCCATGAATGTGTGGTATAAACTGGCAGAAAAATACTCAGAGTCATTTTAGAAATTGTTGAAAATCCTATCCTAATCCCAATCAAAATTAATTTAATGATTTCTTTTTTTATAAAATAAATCTCAAGTCAGAGATTCAAACAGAAATCCTTAAGAAGTCAAACATCCGAATTCAATTATATGAATCTGATTTTATATGCTGAGGAATAATGGGAGGGCAGCATGAAGCCTTTGTTTTTCGTGTCTAAACCCATTGCATTTCTATAAGAAATGATACTAGGAGAAGCCTTCATTACATACAAACATCTTGAATCTGTGCCAGGGCTTTTCAGGACTTGTTTGGCATTGTGTGGTATGACGGCCTACACACTATAAAGTGTGCACGTTGGGTGTTCAGAACCAAGAGAAGTCACAGGATGCACTATGGGTCAGCATTGTCAGAAACACCACAGATTCACAGTGTGTTTGGTTTTGAATTAACTTTTGTTTGTGACATGTTCAGAAACCTTTGACTCCTGCAAGATTTTTCACAACCTTCTACATTCAGTTACATGACTTCATATAAAGTCATAACCCATGGTTTAAGAAGAGTGGCATAGAAAATAAGGGCATTTCAGGTGGCCAAAAATTCTTTTTTATTATAGTTTTTAAAATACATTGTATTTTGTGAGCCACTTTTTTTCTTGGAAGAAATATACAAACGCCTATTTATTGAGATGTAAGAAGAAATGGTATGTTTACTGTAACAGAGTTGGCCAAAGAAGACCAAATCATGGATGAAGTGAGGACTATCTAACTCAAAACCACGTCCTTTGAGCTAAGGCCCCTTTTTATGTGCAACACTTGACTTTTAAAAAGAGGGTAGGAGTTAGACAAGTTACACAGGGAATGAAGAGTGGAGTTGGCTTTGGGGGGCAAGATTGTAATATGTGGTGGGTACTTTCGTTTTTTTTGGCTCTCCATCATCCACCCCCTTCTTTGGAAGGATTTCCTCAAATTATTGAGCTTTTTGTAGGTAGAACCTCCTGGTCCACCTCCTCTTGTGAAGTCACAAAAGGGGAACTCCTTCTTTCAGAATTCTGGCAGCCTGGGCTTGTGAGCTTGTCCAGTAAGATGCTTCTGTATGGGACCTGAAACCTTTTTCAGGCTGGACCCAGGCTGGAAGTGTGCATCGAGACGGACCCGTCATAGCAACAGTCTGGGCAGTGGTGGTGGTGACAGCAGCAGAGGCTATGGCTGCAGCCATGGAGACACCTGTAGCAGGCCTTAGACAAGGTCTTCCTGAGAAACGACGTTGATCTTGTATGTTGTCCCTCACAGCTCCGAATCGTTCTGCATGCACACACATCTGCTTCACTCGTCTGGTTTAGTGTCGATTCTGTGTGTTTCCCTAAGTTAGTCCAATAATTTTCCTTTCAAAAGTTATTGTATTTGTGTGTGTGTGTGTGTGTGTGTGTGTGTGTGTGTGTGTGTGTGTGTGTATTCTGTGACCCATGTGTGGAAGTCAGAGGATAACTTGTGGGAGTCATTTCTCTCCCTCAACCATACATGTCCTAGGGATTACATAGGTTCCCAGGCTTGTCAGCAAGTGCCTTTGCCTGCTAAACCATCTCTCTGGCCCTTTTTATTTTATTTTTATTTACTTAAGCTACAGTTGATTTCTCTGGCTGGTGAATGAGGTGAATGAGGTGAATTAATCCTCCCTAGGATTCCACTTGGGCCACTAGATATACTCGATGGTATATGGCATGCGAGTAACTTTTGTGTTGTGAAGAGTGGGTTAGTGACGAGCCCCGAGATCTATGCTCTCTAAGGAGGGAAGAGGAGTATGGACATCAAGGATTGTGTGTCTACAGACTTGCACAGCCACGGAAATAATGCTAATTGAGTAAATGAATGAAATTCCTCTTCCCCCTCCTTCCTCCCCTTGATGCAGGTTCTTGCTCTGTAGCTCGGAGGGGCCTCTATTTGCTGTGTAGCCCAGGCTGGCTCCAAAGTTTTAGTGATTTTCCTGTTTCCTGTTTTTGCCTCTTGAATACTGGTATGATAGAGATGTGCCAGCATACCCTGCCAGAAAAATGTTTCTTGAGAAAAATTTGATTCATTTTTGAGTTTCCTGCCCAGGTAGATGCATATATTGGTAGTGACGTTAGGCATTATTTGTGTATTTCATATTCCATTTAAGTAAGAGCCTAAGATCTTATTTAACATAAGTAATTCTGCATTATCTGAGATATGTCTTGCTATATGGAGGGGAATAGGGTCCTGGATATTTTGGATTTTCTAAGCTCTGTCTCATTTGAATGTTCTGGAAGAAAGGCATCAGAAGAAGGGTTTGTCTCTGGTTACTCAATCATTGTGATTGTCTAGACAGGGCTTACACAATGTTTATGGGTCACTCTTGGAATGCCCCTGTACTGCTGAGAAACTGCCTGGAATCAGAAGCTCAGTTTTTGAATGGGATTGGATGCTTGGGAAGACCTGAGGTGACCCGTAGGGCACCATTCAGAAATCACATGGAAGGCAAGCAGAAGGCAGGTTCTTTGAGACCTGATTGGTATCCACATAAGCATCATTTCAGATAAACCTGTTTCAGTTCACAGGGGACCACTCCATGTGCTCTTGTTCTGCTTATTCTATTTCAGTGGCCTTGTGATAGGTATGAATAGGAATCCTTTACTAAATCCTACAGAGACTGTTTTCACTAAAAACCAAACCTCACCATGGATTGGCTCCAGAAGAGTAGAAAGCATCCCCTCCCCTCAAAAGTCATGTGTGATCAACTGAAGAAGTTCTCAATGCGTTCCTTATAGAAGGCTGCGGCAGAACGGCTCACCACCTTCCGTAGAGTTGGGAAGACAGTATACTCCCTGCTGCATTCAAGTTCAAGGGCCACATACATAAGGCTTGGCAGATGTGAAAGCTGAGAGCACGCAGGGGTCCTCACTGGAAATCACAGAGAGCTAGTTGGGTCTTGAACAGAGACACATGGGTGCAGGAGAGTATTCAAAGCTCATTCCGAGTCACCAGGAGATTGATTTACCTGTCCGGGAGGTCCCTGAAGAACCAGCCCAGAGAAAAGAGTGTCTAGGGGTTGGAAGACCCAACTAGAGCAAACACAGATAAGAATTTGGGAACAGTTAGGGAAAGAACCTGATTGATCTTGCTGAAAAGCATCCTCCTCATTCACAAGGCATCAGCGTCAAGCTGGTGACCCTTACTTTGTCGGATCTTAAAGAGTAGATCTTGGATGGATTTGATGAGAGAAGGCATGCATCTGTTAACATTTAACATGATCATTTGACTATGTCCTCTCCATTCAAAAAATGAATTTTCCCTCCATTTACACTTCTCACATTTAAATCTCTTCTCTATTTCATAGGGAAAAGACTAGACCTCAGCTACCTGACTTAGAGAAAGCCTCAGCTCATCTTTCAGAAACATTTCCCCTGCTTGCGTGGTGAAGAGAAGATGGAATTCATGGCACATTGTCTTTTTTAATGCCGTTTCTCTAAGGAACTTGAAGCCTCAATTTAGTGGCAAAAGTGCTTTTTTCTTTGCTGGCCGAAAGTTTAAGATGCAGGAAAGAACAGAAGGATTCCTTAAGATCTGCTTTTTTCAGAGGATTGGAGCATAAGAATTAGAAGAGGGCCATTCTGTAAACCCCACCAACAGCCTATGGCTAGGAAGGTCACAGGTCCTAGGAGGCATATACTTCTGATGTTTCATTAAGTGGACATCTCATCAAATTGTCTTTTTATACCCATACACTAATGCCGCTTTCAGCCAGAGTCAAAGAAGCTGCCCCCACCTCCCAGGGGACGGTCGCTAATTCAGAGACTTATAACTGGTCAAAGTGCTGAGACTAAGTAACTGATGAGTGCTCAGCTCTACATGGAACTTCCGTATCCTCCACACCAGGGACCAGGGAATGTTGCAGAATTTGCCATGAAAAAATTGTAAGAGCTGGAGAATGGAGAGGAGTGCCATAAAGCATTCTGGGTGTGACATGGCTGTTGTACATCATGAGCTTACAGCAGGATGGCTACCTCCATGAGACCTGCACAAACAACAAAGATGAGCAAGTAGGGAAGGGATTAGTTGGGCAGATGAGAGTCAGCTGGAGTGGGAAAGAGACAAGAGAGGACAGTGTGTATGTGTGGGTGAACACGATCACACCGCATTATATACATGTTGTATACATATATGAAATTCCCAATTAAAAAATAAGAGAGCATTTGGAAGACACGGAGGGATTTCCCAGTAAGAGCTGTTTGCATACATGGTGGCCCAGGCTGCATAGAGACAAGGGTGCAATAACAGTGTTTTGGAAACTGTGGTAGGAAGGAGGCAGTGAGTCAGTGCTTACTGCCCCCAGAAAAAGATATCACTCACAGGGAGGCTTTGGACAAAGTCTATACATGCATGTGGGGTGGGGTTGGAAAGACAGATTGGCCTATGGGAACTTAGAAGAAGAAAGTGGGGGAGAAAGAAGTGAGTGAAGGAAAGGTTGGGGAAGCACACTGGGGAAATAGTTCTGAAAGTGGGTTTCTTGAGGCAGGAAGAGCTGTCGAAACAAAGAACTCTGGGTCACTCTGAGAGCAGAGGGCCATTTGTGAGATGTGTGGGAAGCCCATGGGTGTTCATCCCCTATTGTCATGCTTCCAATTTTCATTTCTTTTTTTCTTTCTTTCTTTCCAACACATGTGAAATGATTGTGGCTTAGAGTGATGCTGTTTTGGTAGCCTTAGGGCTATACTTAATGTCCGAGTTTAGGGCTTAACCAAACATAGCTTACCTGGAAACTGTTCTTTATTTATCAGCTGTCAGAATAGAAGCTGAGTCACAGCAGTGACACCAACACGTCTGGTTTCTGTCTCAGACTTCCTTATTTCCTGGCTGTTGGCAATCTTCACTTTTGCTTGTTCGGAACTTGAAATAACTATTCACCCTGCTTGAGAGTGATGCCCTTGGACAGGTCCCTCACTAGTTCTTTTCCCAGACAGCAATGGCTTTAATGACTATTTTTCAACATTGAACTGTGTAGCATTTCCTCAACCAACTGTCAGCAAGTCTCCTGAGTAATTTCAAACACTGGCAAGTAATTTGGATTTAGCTTGGAAATTTCACCTATCTGTAAACTGGATTTCATTTGTGTTTAAAAGGAAGCTGGGGAAAGAACCCATATGTTTGGGGAGAAGGCCTTTACTCCTTCTCTTTCCAGCTTAGTAATCAACTACAAGCTACTCACTCTATCCCCATGCCTCATCCTCTGTTCACAGGTGAGGGTGGGGAATACCACCATCTTAGAGGGTCTGAAGCTGGAAAAACGTGGTGAGATGGATTCATAATGTACAAGATGTGAGGTAATTCCTTCATTTACTAACATCCTTTTTATCACAAGAAAGACTATGAGAACCCACCAATGGAGGAGTGGCCATTCACAAAGAATAAGTCAAGATGACCCTTTGACAGAAGAAAAAGAACCGGAGCTTTTTTAAAATTATACTTAGTTTTTATCCTATCCTTTTCTATTATCTATTTGTATCGATGTTGTAGTGTCCATCATATATCAGTATATTGATAAATGTATGTCATCTATCCTCTCTCTTCCTCCTCTCTCCCTCCCCTCTGTCATCTATCTGTCCTCATATTGAGTAGTAGCTCTCCTAGAAGCATAAACTCCTGTGAGATTCTTAGTCAGGTCCAGATGTGAACTAGGAACTGGATTTATCCGTTCATCTGGCCCTCACCAAAGAGCCTTTCTTTGGTGTAGTTTTACCTAAAGTTCTGATGTGAGAGACAAATGAAGAGGCTGAGTGTGGGGGTAAGGATGGGCCTGCCTCTGTGTTTCCTTTGTTCTCTGCTCTGCTGTTTGGAAACCACTGTGGTCGCTTCCTGAAGACGCATCTTTGGAGAGTAACTGGTTCCGTGTTTGAAATCAGAAAATGAGATATGGCCTGGTTTGGCTGGGCGGTGGTGGTGCATGCTTTTAATCCCAGCACTCGGGAAGAACAGGTGGATCTGTGAGTTCAAGGCCATCCTGGTCTACAGAGTGAATTCCAGGACAGCCAGGGCTACACAGAGACATCGTATCTTAAAAAACAACAAAAGCAAAACAAAACAACAAACACAAACATAACAAAACAACAGTAAAAAGATACGGCCTGGTTCTCAGATTAGATTTCTCAGACATCTGTCACCAGCTAGACCTGTCCCAGCCTCTTACGTGTGTCATGTGCTTAACACACTCTCACTGCCTAGACTAAGAGAAGGGCTCAGCAGCTCAAGCATGACTTGGGGCAGCTCGTCTCCCTCCATGCCATCTTCCCCAGGCCTTTTCTTGCTTTCTACTGCTTTGGTTTTTGTTTTTTTTTTCAGCACAGTTGGCTGCCCCAATGGAGTCATCAGTACTCAAGACTATATGGAACAGGTTATAGAGTGTAGCCAGCCTCCTGCAGCAAGCCCTTCTCTGAACTTGTTTCAGATGTGCTCTTAGCTCCCTCCACAGAAGGAGATTCTACTCAAACTAAACACAGTGTCATAGCCTGGAACCACCTTCCATTAGTCAATTCAATTATGTTTCCACCTGGATCGAGGATAGCCTATTTCTCAAGGAAACTTCGTACTGTCATTTATAGGGTATAATGTCTTCATAACCTTAGTGGGACAAATTGCCTTATAGAATTAGGAGGAAATGTGGGGTGTGGCCAATGGAGACATTACTCAGATCCTCCTCCAGTTACTGTCCACAGAGTAGCTGTGATGAGGTAGTCAGGGAGCCTCCTTTGTTACCAGCCCTTGATCTCAAAACACCCCACTCAGAAAGGCCCCAGCCAATGGTCTCTTATGTCTAATGAGGACTTACCTCCAATACAATCCTATTGGGCTAACAGACTATATCATGATTGCATGGTTCCTCCACACCCAATCCAGCATATATTTTTCCAAAGATGTTTCTCTACTCCAATATTTTTTTTTGTACTCCTAATTGTGTTTTAGCATCTTCTTCCTGGAAATCAAGAGGTTGGATATAAGGGGAGGAAATGGAAACAAAATGTAGGATTCGGTGGGCTTTCATTTTGTTTTTAATTAGATTTCTTAAGTTCACTCTCCTAGCTGGTGGTTATGAATAGGCTCTGGGATAGCTGAGGGCTACTGTTAAGAGATAAATAAATATATATATTTATTTACACACACACACACACATCCCCAATATTGCCCTCAGCCTGCATACATAACATGTCTAAACACATTGAATAATTTATGTGCCGTTTAAAAATATATGAAACACAATTCACCTCCTTTTTAAGTAGTGCATCTTTAAACAGTAGACACTGGTATAACACACACACACACACACACACGCGCGCGCGCGCGCGCGCGCGCGCGGAAGGAAGTCTCAATTTAAGAGAATTGTAAACCACTAATTTAGATGATGCCACCTTCTTGTCTTCATACAGTAACTGAAGATTTCCCAAAAACATAATAAATAAGGAAGTAAATAAATAACCAATAACTTTGAGAAAGAACTGCCTGATTCCCATACTGAATAGCTCTCATTTGACTATTTCAAAGCTGAGAGGTACTAGAATGACCAATTATAGAATACAATGAGATGTCACATGTCCCTTTAATACAATCTCAAATGTAAAATGTGTGCATATTAACTGGGAATGTGCAATCTTGATCCTTCTGTGCAGAGGGAGAATTAGGTAATAGATGTTTAGCTTGTGTCAAATAGTCCCATTTGTTTTGGAGAAAGTGCTTTTTCTAAGCATACAATAGCTTTCTAGAAAGTAGGTACCTATAGGTTTGGGTTGCTGCTATATAGAATCTTGGAAGAGATCAATGACCTTGTCCAACAGAGGAAGGCACTGAGAGTTAATCTGGAAAAGCCTAAAAACTTCTTCAAAGCCATATAACAAATATGTGGCACATTTCATTATGGTTTGATGAGGTCAAAGGTTGCTAGGTGTTTCTGTTGCTGTGATAAACATGACCAAAAGCAAGTAGGGGAGGAAATGGCTCATTTGGCTTACACTTCCAGGTAAACAGTCCATCACTAAGGGATGTCAGGGCAGGAAATCAAGCAGGAACCTGGAGACAGGAACTGATGCAGAGACCATGGAGGAGTACTACTCACTGGCTTGCTCCCCTTGAGTTGCTCAGCCTTTTTTCTTATTTGCCCAAGACCATTTGCCCAGGAGTCGCACGGCCACCAGTGGGCTGGGCCACCCACATCAATCGCTAATCAAGAAAATGCCCCCCACGGATTTGTCTGGAGGACAATCTGAGGGAAGCATTTTCACAACTGATCTTCTCTCCCCAGATGATGCTAGCCATTGTCAAGCTGACAAAGACTAACCAGCACACTAGGTTTACATGTCAGGATATGCTAGACTGTGTTTCTATGAGAAGTATCACAAATGTTAGTGGGTTAACATAAAGGAACTTTATTACTGTGTCACCCAGATTTTACTGAGGCTCTGGATGATCTCCAGGACACCTGTTAACCACTTGGTGCACCATCAGTCCAGGGTGTTTTGATTCCATGACATGTCTACTTCAAGAAACGACTACCTCATTGCCAGAGCTTGTGTGGGGAACTACAAAAGCATCACTCACTAGTAGCTAAATGCCAAAGAGACACACAGGTCTGTAAGAGTTGAGGAGACTGGGATAAAGGTGAGCATTAAACATCTCCATCTTTCCAGGCTCCCCAGAGTGCCACAAAATCCCATTTACTATTGGGGCAAACTGCAAAGTTCTCTGAGAATGCTGGTTTATTAAGCCATTTATGATCAGTAGCATCTAAGTTATGAATCAGTTCATTTTTATCAGTCACTAAAACATGGAAGGGAACAAACATGGGGGAAATATAAGATCCTATGCCAATGAGGTCTCTATTGCGGTGATAAACACCATGACCAAAACACTTGGGGAGGAAAGGGTTTATTTCAGCTTACAGCTACAGTCCTTAATGAAGAGAAGTCAAGGCAGGAACTCAAGGCAGGAAACTGGAAGCAGGAACTCAAGCAGAGGTCATAAAGGAACACTGTTGATTGGTTTGCTCCTCCGGGCTTGCTCAGCCTGCTTTCTTATACAACCCAGGACCATCAGCCCAGTGGTGGCACCACCCACAGTGGGCTGGGCCCTCCCAAATTAATCTTAGTCAAGAAAATGCCCCACAGGCTTGCCTGCAGACCAATCTAATGGAGGCATTTTCACAACTGAGTTCCCCTCTTCTCAGATGAGCCTAGCTTATGTCAAGTTGACAAGAAACTAAGCAGCACAGATCCCTTTTAAATAAAAACAAAATAGCCCAGTGACTTGGTCAGACAGGACAGAGTTTACGTGGGACT
>CABHPP010069544.1:0-12215 GCA_902168425.1 Peromyscus attwateri | reverse complement strand
GTGTGTGTGTGTGTGTGTGTGTGTGTTGTGCCTCCCCCGCCCTATCTGTGGCTGTTTCTGTGGGACAAGGGGTTGGTCCTTCGTGATCTAAGGGACAAGACCTAGATCTGCCCACAGTAGTGGCAGTGAATCCATGGAATCACAAGTAAGACTCCATGAACCCCAGGTGAAAACGGTTCTTAAGCCCTGTAGCTGTCCCCCAGCTTTTCTGCTCTTTCCCACATGGCCAATCCTAATGTCTCTCCTTCTGGAAACCAAGGGCAAGTCTCCCAAATGTAATCTAAGAACTGATGGAGCTGCAGTGTTTCCACCCTGCTTCCAGGGCGTCTCAAAATCTCCCCCAAAGTACTGACATGTAACTGGCCAGCTCTAGAGTCTACTTGTCCCCATATTTGTTACACCTGATGCTTAGAATTGCACTCCTTCACTGTGTCCCTTCATCCTTTCTTTCTCTGCTTTTTGTTTCTGTTCCTTTATTTCCTCTTCCCTTCTTTTTTTTTTTTTTTTTTTTTTAACCTGTATAAGCACGTTTCTCCCAGGAGCGTCCCTCAGCTGACTGATGAGAGTTCCCTATAGCCAGTAGTGTCCATATTCTGGTCCCCGGTTGGCACCACTTACAGCAACCAGGACAGCACCAGATGTACCATTAGCCTAGTTGTGTCTGCTACAAACCCACAACAGCAGCAGGGAGTTGCGTCCGCAGATGCCAGAGCAGACTGTGCTGCATATGCTGGGCTACCGTGCAGGAGCATCCTACCAAGTAGCACGGACTGCAGAACCATCTCCGCAGTTAATACAGTGAAACCCGAGAGGGTTAGACAAGGGGGTGACTTCCTATCTAAATGGTCTTCTGACACAGCGTTAGTGATAGAGCCTGTGCTTAGCATGCACAAGGGCACAGGTTCAATTCCCAGCCTCCCCCAACCCCAAAAAGCCCAAATGTCTTCTGCCTGCCAATTAGGTGACTTATTTCCAGATTATTAATAGCTTTGGGTGAGCCAGATGGGCCTGGTATCACATGGGCAGACAAGCTAAGGGATGTTTTTTTGGACTTTGAATACTGGGCTTGTGGAATGAAGAGGTTCTTCCTTGATGAGAACAAAAACGCTGCATGTTTCAAAGGCTGCCGGTTACATCAGCCTCAGTTATGATAGTATCAGTGCTGCCTCGTCATAGTGTGGAGCAATGGGCACACGGACATGAAGACACTGTACATGTCTTCCCACATTCTCTTCTTCAAAAAGAAGTTCCTAGAGAGTGCTAGGAGCTGCACGCTAAGGAATAGGGCTGTGCTCAGTGTTCAAGAACCTATGGGTACACTGCCTGCTTGCTTGTTTTTTCCTTTCCTCTTTCCCCCTTCCCTTTGTGTGGTGCTGAGGACTGAGGATTGGACCCAGAGCCCTGCGCATGCCAGGTAAGTGGTTTACCATTGCTCCGGCCCCAGAACGTCACTTTCAAAGAAAGAACATATTTCATTTCAATATTTATTTAGTGTCTACTATGTGCCAGCCTGAGGCTTTAGTGGTCCTTGCCTTCTGAGAGTTCACAGTCCATCCCAGGAGACAGGCATTAAACAAATCTGAAAAAAACGCTTCTAGATGCTGAGCAGTTTGTCTGGACTGACAGGTGAGGGAGGGCCTTGGGGGAAGCCACAGCTGGTCTCTGGCTTCAAAAAGTAGTGAGAATTAAATGAAAAGGAGGAGGGAGGATTCCTTCAGGAAGAAGCAGCTGTGTTGCTTAAGTTTTCCTGCCTGGCCCATGGTCAGGATAAATCTCTTTCACCTGCCAGTCCCACAGCCGCTCAGACCCAACCAAGTAAACATAGAGACTTATATTGCTTACAAACTGTATGGCCATGGCAGGCTTCTTGCTAACTGTCCTTATATCTTACATTAATCCATTTCTATAAATCTATACCTTGCCACGTGGCTCGTGGCTTACCGGCATCTTTACATGCTGCTTGTCCTGGCGGTGGCTGGCAGTGTCTCCCTCTGCCTTCCTGTTCTTTTCATTCTCTCTGTTAGTCCCGCCTATACTTCCTGCCTAGCCACTGGCCAATCAGTGTTTTATTAGCAACACATTTGCCATACAGAACAGCCCACAGCACAGCTGAAAGGTCAGGACTCGGGAGGACCAGAAGCCATGAAATGAGAGGCTGGATGATGTGGCTGGCCGGCCCGCAACTGCATTTACAATTGTGGTATGCTAGGGAAGGTTTTCAGAGTAGGGTGGACATAATTAGACTTATTTAACTTTAATATTTTGTGGTGGTAGGGACTTGAACTCAGGGTTTTGAGCATGCTGGGGAAGTACTCCACCACTGGGCAACACAAGATTTAGGTTTTTAAAAGAGTACTCTGGGGGCTGGAGAGATGACTCAGTGGTTAAGAGCACTGGCTGCTCTTCCAGAGGACCCATGTTCAATTCCCAGCATCCACATCACACCTGTCTGTAACTCCAGTTCCAGAGGATCCAGTACCCTCACACAGACATACATGTAGGCAAAACATCAATGCATAGCAAATAAATAAATAAATAATAAAATAGAGTACTCTGGCCTCAGTGTGAAGGAGCTGGAGAAGATGTTGGAGTCTGGTTGGTAGGCTGTGGTGGGAAGGCAGAGGTCGCAGAGGTCGGTGAAGTTTAGTTCAGGCAGAGAATGCAGATCTGGACTAGGCTGGTAGCTGTGGGGCTATAGAGAAATGGGTGGGTCAGATGTTCCTCTTTGTGAAAATTATTTTTTCCTCATTAGACAGATAATGTTTACTATAGAAATTTAGAGAAAACAAATAAATCCTCCAAAGGACATAAGTGTGTTTAATCTCCTTCCAGGAATAAACATTTTCTGTTCCTGTGCACTTGTAAAATGCATACTCATTATTAGAAGCAATCGTATATTATCACTTGGATATGTGTTGCTTTATGAGCTACACTTTTTTTTTTTTTTTCTTTTCTGAGACAGGGTTTCTCTGTATAACAGCCTTGGTTGTTCTGGAACTTGCTCTGTAGACAAGGCTGACCTCAAACTTACAGAGATCCACCTGCCTCTGCCTCCTCAGTGCTGGGATTAAAGGCGTGTGCCACCACTGCCTGGGGATAAGCTGTTCTTTTAACAATGATCCTTGGCCTTCACCCTAAGGTTCTGCTCCACATTGACAGTAGAAGTGGCTGGTGGAAGTTTGTGCTTTCTGAGAGGGAATTACCTCTCACTGTACAGGGCCTGTTCCAGGTGTGCTCATTGTGGTCCATCATGGATGATGCATTGGGGAATTCTATAGCCAGTACTGAATCTGGTTAGTTCTGGCCTGAAAGAAAGACTACATGGTGGTTGGCATTAGAGACTGAGAGTGCTCCAGAGAGATGTTTTGTTGAAGCCAGTCCTGTAAGGGACTTGTTGAGGGAGGGGACACAGGTTTTGTTTTGTTTTTCGAGACAGGGTTTCTCTGTGTAGTTTTGGTACCTGTCCTGGATCTCGCTCTGTAGACCAGACTGGCCTTGAACTCACAGAGATCCCCCTGCCTCTGCCTCCCAAGTGCTGGGATTAAAGGCGTGCGCCACCACTGCCCGGCTTAGTCTCTAACTTTTGAGACAGAGTCTCTCACTGAACCCAGTCCCAGCAAATGGCTAGGGTGGCTGGCCAGCAAGCCCTAGAAGATCCACTTGTTTCCATCTCCCAAGTGCCGGGAGTGTAGCCATGGGCCGCTAACTATCTCGGGCTTGAAATAGTTTTTATTATATTGTATTTTTAAATAGTATGTATGTGTCCTAGTTGCTGTGAAGAGACACCGTGACCAAGGCAACTCATAAAATAAAACATTTAATTGAGAGCTTGCTTACAGCTTTAGAGGGTTATCCATGATCATCATTGGTGGGAAGCAGAAAGGCATAGTGCCAGAGCAGCAGCTGAGAGCTTTACATCCTGATCTTCAGGCAGCAGGCAGAGAGAGAGAGACACTGGGCCTGGCATGGGCTTATGAAACCTCAGAGCCCAACCTCAGGGACACACTTCTTTCAACACTTGCTAATCCTTTTAATTCTCCTCAAATGTTTCTACTTCCTGATGACTGAGCCTGTGAGGCCCATTCTCATTCAAGCCACGTGTGTGGGGTGTGCATATACCACGGCACGTGTGGAGGTCAAAGGGCAGCTCTCAGGAATTGCTTTGCTCTTCACCATGGAGGTTCCTGGGATTGAACTCCGGATTTTAGGCTCTGTGGCAGTTGCCTTTAACCACTGAGCCATCTCACTAGTCCGTGCCTGGCTTTTTCACATGGGTGCTGAGGATTAAACAGGTCCTCATGTTTGCATCAAAGCCATTTGCCAACCTGACTGAGCCGTCTCCTTAGCCCTCAGTCAGGGGCTTTTAAAGGTTGTTCCTGTAGTTCCTGGGCTGTTTGTAGAGTATTCTAAGTGGTCACTGTCCCTTCCCCTAAACCTCTCCACCAAGGGGTCTCACTTCCTTTCTCCCACCTTCTCTTTCCTGTGTAGCCCTGCCATTTCGGCCATGTGTTCTCTTCATTCTCTTGGTCCTTGGCCACCTCTCCTTTGCTCCCTCTCTCTCTTTCTCTCTCACTCTTCCCATCTCCTCTCTCCTCCCATGGACTCTTCCAGATGCCTTTGGCTGTACCCTTCCTCATATCTACGCCTTCCCCTCAACCATAACTTGGAGCAGTCATGTCCTCGTTCCATTTACTTCTTAGAATTAGTAAGCAGGAGAGGCCTGGGATGCCCGGCTCTTGGTGAATCAAAGGACAGATTTTTGCCTCCAGAGACTGTCATGGAAAAGTCAAACAGAGAAGCCATTTCAAAAGGGCTTCTCTGCTATTTGGACTGGTTTATCACTGGAGGACCTGTGGGCGCTTTGGGGGTGGTGCTACGCACGCATAGGTACAAAATAAAAAAAAAGGGCAAAGCCTCAGAGAAGCTTCTCTGTAGTGGGCAGCCATCAATGGAGAGACACGTAACTAGTCAAAGTACTGAGAATAGAGACGTGACTATGTTAAAGTTACTGTGCTGGGCTTTCCAGGACTAATGAGTCTTTATGGCTGAGCTGGTAAGCTGATCTCCTAGAATAATCCTAGAATAAATTCACGGTCTCTGGTGCCTGATAATGGTGTGGTCCTTTTGGCCACCAAGCATGTTTCTGTAAGAAAATGAGCTTGTGTGGAATTGGCTAGCTGGTAAACAACGCCAGTTTGTGTGGTTTTTGCTCAAAGCAAATGAAGTCAGCTTACACACTCCTCCCCAGAAGGGCAGTCAGCTCCTCCGCTCAGCTTTCCACACATAGGCCGTTCTCCTTCAGTGTCCCTGCTCAGGCTCCCTCCCTGGAAATGGCTTGTCCTGGCCTTCAGCACTCTCGGTGGCTCGTCCTTCCTCCAGCCTGCTCTGTACGCTCAGCTCCGTGTTGCTGTTGGTGTGCTTCTCGCTCTTCCCGTGGCATCTTCTTACTGTCATAAGCTGCTGTTTGTTCTGAGTGGTTCTGTGTGTGATCTGACTGCCATGGGTTCAGTTTTTCATCATCCTAAGTGGTTTGAATTGTCTGTCCCATCCAACTTTTCCCACAGCCCTGTTTCTGACATTTAGAGCCAAGATGATCATACATCCATGAACCAGAAGTAGGAGCTTGAGCCCCCCATTATTATTTCGCCATGCTCGAACATTTTTTAATCTGTAAACTCCCCAAGGAAGAGGGAGTGGCTGTAGTTGCATCCCTCCACGGTCTTGTTTGCAAGCTCTGAAATGTGATTCCTCAAGTTGCAGCTGTGGCTAATGCTGAAGAGAGGATGGTTGGGAACTTCCCACCTCTCAGTGATTCTGATCCTGCAGGGGAATAGATGCTCCATTGACCATTTTCCGAGTGAGGTGTGGAGTTAGAGTTCCTGAGCCATTCAGTAGTCAGGTTCCCCAGAGAGATAAACTCACTAGGAGCTGCATGTTCATAGAGCTCTAGGAGCCTCAGAAGGTCATGGCTGACATGTTTATACAGACTGAGAAGTGGAAGGATCCATCACAGCAGGCTGGAGAACAGACCAAGGAGAGCCTGAGAGCTCATGTGGAGAGTCTAGCTTGAGTCTGAAGGCCTGAAAAGCAAGAAACTGTAAAGCAGAGGAGGGAATTCCCAGCGCAGTGGGGCAGAGCCTTCAGCCTTCCCTTGTCTTCCTGTTTGGTTGGGGCTCAGGGTGTGGGCTGAGGGATTGGGGCATGCCCACCTAAATAGAGGAGGGTCTTCTGCTTTACTTGAGGCAAAACCTCGAAGGCTAATGTCTTCTGCAACTACAAATGTCGCATACTTTATCTGGGTACCCCTTAGCTTAGTCAGGTTGATACATAAAATTAATCATCCCAAGGGTCTTTGTTTTCAGATCTTTAGATTATTTTTAATTGTGTATCTGTGTGTGGTTTATATGCCTGTGAGTACAGATGCCCATGGGAACTAGAGGTTGCAGTTCCCCCAGGAGCTAACATTGTAGGCAGTTATAAGCCACCTGATGTGGGTGCTGAGGACTGAACTCAAGTCCTTAGCCACGGAGCCGTCTCTCCAGCCCCCTCAAGTATCTTAATATCACTAAGCAAAAGGAAGTAAATAGTTGTTTTGAATCCCTCTAGGTTTGGCCTGATTCTGTGCCGACCTTACTCAAGTAAAATGCTCTCTCCTCACAGCAGGGGAGTTCAGTAGCCTGGTTTACTTTGAGGCACAGTCTGGGAGCTCCACTTTGTGCAGTTCCCAGATAGCACCAGTCACCCACTGGCAACACTCCAACACAGAGTCAGTGAGGGCCAGCAGGACGGAGCCAGGGCAGAGGAATAGAGGAAGGTATGCCTGGCCAAGAGGGCTTGCTTGCTTTGAGAGTAGTCAAGAGAAACTGAAAAAAAAGTCTTAGCTTGTGGAGGTAGAAAGGTTCTGGTAACAGCCTCGTCATATGGAAATCTAAGAGTTGCATCTAGAAAATCTGCTTATCACATTTCTACGTTTGAATGTCAGGAATCGCACTGTTGAGGTGCTGAAGAGATGACTCAGCAATTAATAATACATACTGTTCTTGCAGTAGTCCCGAGTTCAGTTCCTGGCCCACAGGGGGCAGGCAGGCAGCTCACAGCTGCCTGCAATTCCAGCTCCAGGGTCCTAGCACCTCTGACCTCCTTCTGCACCTGCACTCATGTGCCCCACAGAGGCATGCACGCTTGCGTGTGCACACACACATATGCGCAGAATTAAAAATAAAATAAAATCTTTTGTAAAAATAAAGGGTTTGTTTTCACCACACATACACAGAATGCAATATTAGTCATCCATGGGAGGCATTGCCATCCTCAATTTGCCTTAGGAATTGTAAGTGAAGGAGTCAAGACAAACCTTTGCTGTTGCACATCCTGGAGAGAACTGTGTGTCTGTTGGAGGTGAGGACGGCTCCATCTTCTGGGGCGGGAGGGTTGCCTCCAGTCCAGGATGCTAGCCAGTGTCCTGGGTTTGTTCCTTTCCTTAGCTCCTGCTTTCCTGGTTATGCCACTGTTAGGCTGAGGAAAGGAGATGCCAGAATCAATAGAGGGAAAGATAGGGACAGATGAGTATGTCTCCTTGGAGGAACAGTCTTCTGTCAGCAGTCATTCCAGCCATCCTCCAGCTTTTCCAACGTGCTGCACCACCATTGAACGCTGGGCCTTTGCACACAGTTTACTCCACTGGAGCCCCTTTGTCTGTATCAGCTGAAACCCCGCTTCCGTAAAGGGCATTCCCTGATTTCCCGGGCAAGATCGGTTCCCTCAGGTGTGCAGTACCAGAGCACTCTCCACTTCCCTTTCGTTACACACCTCACACTTACAGCTCCTTGCTCAGGGCCAGGCTCCCCCAGCAGACTTTGGCTTAACGAGGAGAGGGAGCTTACTGGCTTTGCTGTTGTGTCTGGTGTTTCCAGGTTGCTCGAGGATCATTCAGTGAATGAATGAGGGTTGTGAATGCTTACAAGGTACTAGGTTCTTCCCTTACATAGAAAAAAAAAATGCTGTGATGAAAACATTAGTCACACTTTTACACTTACAGATTGAGATCCAGTGCTACTAGGGACTTGGCCAAGGTCGTGTTATCAGCCTTAAAAAGGCTGGACTGCAAAAGAACAATAAACCGGTAGCCAGCCTGTGTCGTGCTCATGCAAGGTCAGGCATTGCTTTGGCAGTGACAGGTAGTACTTCAGTGTCCACACTGTGCTGTGCCTTCTGGTATTTACCCTGGAGGAACTGTTGGAAGCCTGGTGTTCATTGTCACCCTGACAGACTCTAGAATGAGCAGGGAGACTTTGGGCATGCCCGTGGGAATTTATCTGGGTTGTGTTAACTGAGGTGGAAGGACCTTCTCCCTTGTGGGTGGCTCCATTCTCTGCCTGGGATCCTGGGCTAAGGAAGTGGAGGAAAGGCGCTGAATAGTGGGGTGCATTCATCGCCCTCTGCCTCCTGACTGTGTTGACATGAGTGACAGCTGACTGCGGCTTTTGCTGCACTGATGCTCCCCACTATGGGGTGGTTCCAGATCCAGGATAGTAGGGCCGACACGTGGACTTGGAACCCGGAGTCTGCAACTTGAGGACAGGCTTTCTTGGCGCCCTCTCCCCTCTGTGCTCTCCCGGACCATCTTCAGTTCTTTCCTCCTTGGCACCGGTCAATGGGAATAAGTTAGCAAGCCGGCTGGCTGGTAAGATGTCCATTGAAGAATAGGATGCTGCGCTCTCCAGGTTGAAAGAAACCCTGCTACTTACAAGGAGCCTGTTGCTGGTCACCACCATGAGTGTGTGTGTGTGTGTGTGTGTGTGTGTGTGTGGCTTCTGCCTGTGATCGATACATTATCCTCAGAGCTGCCGTTGCTCCCATACAGGTTGCCTGGGGATGGGTAGTGTCAATGTAAAAAACACAGCTCTCATCTTAAAGGGAATAAGAGATAGCTTTGACCCTGGAATATGGTTTTAGGTTACCCCAAATTCCATGTTCCGACATGAAAGCAGTTTCATAGTTTTACAGAACAAAGAAAGTCTTAGGTCAAGGCAAGTTTAAAATCCAGTGATGGTACACAAGAAAGATAGTCATAGCAAGATGGGGGAGCTTTTCTAAAGGCCCAAGATGCTATCTGATGACATTCTTAGCTTCGGGATTGGTGGAAGCTAGTGATCTGCTAAGTCAATAGATTCTAAAAGGTTTTGTCTATTAGTCACAAGATTAGTTCCCACACAGAGGTGGGCAAGGAATGGCTGTTCTTGGGATCTAAAACTAGCCCCAGATAAGGTAACTAGCCTTTTGGACCTGCAGCATTCCAATCTCTCTGCAGTACTGAAATTCTAACTATCCATCCAGTCTCTGCAGACACAGCTTCTTTCCAGTTCTCACAGCAGGGAAACGAGCTTCGCATGGGGGGCGGGGAGGGGGACGAGGGGGGGGGAGGGGAGGGAAGGGACGGGGTGGCTGGGAAGGAGTTGTCAGGAGCACCTAGTGACATTGATGAGATTGGATCTTCTGGGATACGGAGATAGTTCAGTGGGCAGAGTGCTTGCCTTTTGAGGAGTAGGACTTGAATTTGATCCCAGAACCCCCATAAACTATCTGGGTGAGGTAGCACATGCTTTAATTCCAGTTCTGGGGAGGGAGAGACCGGCAGATCTCTGGAGTTCACTAGATACTAAACTGTAGGCCAGGAAGAGACAGTATCTCAAAGAAAACTGTGAACAGTATCTAAATAATGACACGTGAGGTTGACCTCTGGCCTCCACATACACATGGACCCACATAAGTGTGAACCTGCGCACACACACACACACACACACACACACACACACACACAAACACACACTAATTATATATAATGTATCTATTAAATATATATATTTAATTTTCTGAAATCCAGCCCAAGTGTAGGTCTATTATTTGCTTTTATTTAAGATGAGTTTTAATTTTCTTTATTTGTCTCTGTGTATGCAACACATACATCTGTAGACAGTGTGTCTGTTTTGAGGCTATATCCTCTGCTTGCGGAGGCCAAAAGAGGGTATCTGATTTCCTGACGTTGAAATTGTGGTGGTTGTGAGCCTCCTGAGCCTCCTGACATGGGTGCTGGGAACTCAACCTGGGACCTCCGTAAGAACAGCAGTGTCCTTCACCCCTGAGCTGTCACTCCAGAGCCTAAAGGTACATTGCATTTCACCTGTCTTGTCAACACTTCTTTTCATTTGCTGATGGCTCAGGGTCAGTACTGTGACTAATCATTGTTCTGTTTACATGCAACATTTAAACGTCACTTTCCATTTTTTCTCTTTCTTGCAGTACAGAGGGTTGACCCCAAGGCCTCACACATGCTAGGCAGCTCTCTCCCTGTAGAAGGTGTCTGTCTTGAGGCTGTATCTCCCCAAGGTTTACTTGGAGTCCTGCTGATCCTCCAGAACGCTGTGATGATGAGAGTCTGAGTGGGTACTGCATTGCATTACATTGCAAAACTGATACCGAGAAGAGTTAATCCCCCAGATGAGGGGAAGGCCATCTCCTCTTGTTCCAAGTCACGTATTAATGATGCGGCTCAATGTAACTGCTGGGAAAGAATTTAATTTGCAAAGACAATTAGGCAATTTCATGGCTGACTTGAAGCGTTGTCTCTGGCCACCGAGTTGATTCTGGTTGTCAACCTAACATCCTCCTGCCCTCTAGAGGAGAGATGAGTGTGAGGGGCACAAGCTTTGGTTGTCACCAAAAACAAAACCAGAAAAAACCGACCTATTTGTGGAGAGAGGTCTTTTCTTAGCTTGAAGAAGGGACGCAGAAAAAACAAGTGGGCTGTGGGTGGGTGTTGCTCAGTAGAGGTTTACTGTGATGGCTGATCTTGGTTGCCATCTTGACACACCTGGGAAGAGGTGAGGACTTGCTTCCATCATATTGGCCTGTGGGCATGTCTATAGGGTGTTTTCTTAATTGCTAATTGATGTAGCAGGGCCCAGCCCACTGGGTGCTACCCCTGGACAGGTGGGCCTGGGAGGCACAAGAAAGGTGGCTGAACCAGGCTTGCATATAAGCATGTAATAAGAAGGAAGCCCATGGCCGGGCGGTGGTGGCGCACGCCTTTAATCCCAGCACTCGGGAGGCAGAGCCAGGCGGATCTCTGTGAGTTCTAGGCCAGCCTGGTCTACAGAGCGAGATCCAGGACAGGCACCAAAACTACACAGAGAAACCCTGTCTCGAAAAACCAAAAAAAAAAAAAAAAAAAGAAAGAAAGAAAGAAAGGAAGGAAGGAAGCCCAGGTGGAGAAGAGACAGGGTTGTCTGAGCCACTGAGGCCTGCTCAAGTCATAGGAAGGTGGAGAGGTGAGGAAGGGTCCCCATCCACCCCACTGGTTCCACTTGGTGAGCTAGTGCTGTATTCCTGGCAGGTGGGAAGGCAGGCTTTGTCTGTGCCAGCAAGCCCTGAGTGAGACTTTCTGGACTCCAGCCTGCTAAGTGGGGCATGCAGCTTCTTTAGGGAAAAGAGACTAAGACATTCAAAGTCTTAAACAATTAAACAAGAATACGGTTCCCCAAACACTGCCTTCATAAAGTTCATTAAAACAGGATGTATATTTAAAATTTCCTAGTGATTAACTTCATTGCAGTGTAAGTATTGAGAGCTAAATTTCTTCCTAAGGCCTAAGGGCATCTCGATTTAAGAAGTGGGATTGGACTGTAAACCATTGGCTTTCATTAGGTTTTTGTAAGTAATAAACCCCAAATGTCTACAGTGTAGAACAAGATAAAATACCCAAGACTGGGGCTGGAGAGATGACTCAGTGGTTAAGAACACTTACTGCTTGTACCCATGCCAGTAGATGTCCACACAATCCAGAAGAGAATTTGACATTGCTGCTGCCACTGTTGCCGTTATAGCAATGGTGCCCACCACTGCTACTCTTTCTGGGATTACCATTTCATAATTACTTACTACAGCTAGCACAATGGAGACCCTGGCAACAAAAGTAGCTACCACAGTTAGTTAATCTCTCATTCTATTGGGCATGACAAATTTAATTCAGTAGCTATATACATCTCGATTGGCTTTGAAAATTGTAAATTTATAAACTCAAGTTCCAGTTGCTTTTGGGATACTATCATACAAGGACACCAACATACAGTATGGCTCGTTAAGGAAAGGAATGGCTCAGTTGCCTTTAGCCTACTGGCTATGGGTGAGATAGGACCTCTGTTGGTCTTTTCTGTATC
>CABHPP010069540.1:0-16257 GCA_902168425.1 Peromyscus attwateri | reverse complement strand
CACACACACACACACACACACACACACACACACAACTTTGCAATTGTTTACCATCAGAAGATAAATCTGGTAAATCTGGTCATTTCACAATGGCAGTAGATGTAAGTCCTACATGTTTCAATTATTGTAGAAAGTTGGCAAAAGCTTTTAGGTGAAGTCTCAGGAAAGAACTGTAGTGAATTCGGTAGATTTTAGATTTCATGTTTATGTATCAGTTGTACATTTATGATCTTTTCAGAGTTCCTGTCGGTCCTCTTCAAAAGGATACAGATGAGATAATGTAAACAACAGTGCACTGCACAAAAGGATTTGTGTTTAGGGCAGTTTATTGAAGGTTCTCATAGCCTGCTATCCCTCAGAACTTTAAGTGGTACTCTTGGAAATTAAAGTAATTGGGCTCTTGATTGTACAGGAGGTGAAGGGATGGTGCTTCTTCCAATTAATCAGTTTCCATGGGCTTCAGTGTCACTGGAGGAAAAACCACTTCTTATAGTAAATGTCAATCCTACTTCTCACAATTAAATGTCATTTCAAGAACACAAGAGTAGGACTACTGAGAGAAAGATATTGCCACAGAGTGTAGTGTTACTGGGTTTTTGTACTAAGTGACTTATACATATATATGCAGTGAATGTTCGTTAAAACCATTCCACTTGTCTATGAAGCATACTTACTCCTTACTTATGTCAAACATGGTAATAGGTGATGGAGAGCCAGCAACCAAGAAGTAGGATAGAGAGAGGTTCCCTAATTAGAAGATTATGTAAGATTATATATGTACCATATATATGAAGTACACGTATATGACTATGGCAGCAAATAGTCTAGCAAAGATGAATTGAATATAGAATTCTTAAAACAGTTTTGAAAAAGCTGACTTACATAGTTTAATTGACAAAGAGTGAAAAAAAAGGAGTGTTCAGAAGAGTTGTGGCTCACCAGTGAAGCAAACCTTAGATAATCATATGATCCCTCTAAAGCAAAACTAAAAGCAGTACCCCGAAAAGAAAATTAAAAAAAAAGGGGGGGGAGGGGAATAAATTCCAGAAACACTCAGTATTTATAGGAGTATGAAATTACTTAACACTCAACAAAGTAAAATTTACAGTCTCTTCTTTTATATGCCAAGAAGGTTCATTGAATGATGGCAGCTGGGAATAATAAAATTATTCTGTGGAAAGCAAGCAGGTTAAATTAGTTTGAGTGGAAGTTTGTGTAGAAGGAGGAAGAAACAAAGATGCAGAACTAGTTGAGGTTTTGAGGATGTAGATTTTGAACTGTAGACTGGAAAGAGGGATATTTGTGACTGGGAAGGAGCCATTGTGGGGCTGACTTGTTTTGGGATGGGATATGAGGCAAATTAAGACAATGAGTACAACTGAGTTTTATAATTTGCAAAATGGAAACTCAATTCCTTCTTGGCATTTGGAAAATGATGGTTGCAGAATTAGTTAATGCAGAATACAAGCATTTCCTTAGCTACCACAAGGAAGTAAATAAAAAAGCATAATGATGCTAAGTGAAAGTTGAGGAGGTGAATTAATTTAGTTTTTTTTTTTTTTATTTCAGGTTGCTGTTCTGGCTTAGGCTGTCTATGACCCTCGTGGTGTTTTCATTCAAGATTAAATCCTTTTCATCTTTATTGATTAACTGAGCAAATTCAGGTTAGTATATTTTTGTGACTAGCACTTCTCTGTTCCCATTTTAATATTTGGAGACACGGATGATTTTGTTTTAAAGCTACATGGGTATGTACCAGCAGTAGGAAGGCTGAGTTAGCCCAGGCTCCAGTGAATTATGCATTATTAGTTGGGAAATGTTTTCTGCCTGCCTACCAAGTATAATCTGTCCTTCATAAACTCATAAGCAAGTTACTTTTTAATGGCTTTGACTTTCAAGTTTTGAACTTGATAAAACAAGTTGTGTCTACGTTTTCTATATTGAACTTTGGTAATTGTTGTGTGGCATAGTTGATAATGAAAATAAACTCACCTGCAAACCTCTGATGTCTCAGTAGGTCTTTCAAAACTGTCTACATGTGAACATGAAGTCATACTTGAACATCTCTACTTCAGTGTTCATGCTAAGAGTCCTGGCGTCCATAGTCATCACCACAGTGAAAACAGGTCCACAAGCTCCAGCTTCACTCGTGTCCCTTTGTAGTTAGCCCCTGTCCTTTCACCACAGTCTTGGCAGTGTGGAGCTGTCTTCTGCCTGTACAGTTTACCTTTCCCAGGATGTACTTACATCGGTTATCTAGTGTTCAGCCTTTGCAGTCTGCTTCTTTGACTTAATATAATGCATTCGTATGCTGTTCATGGTCCTGGGTATAGTAGTTGCTTTTCAGTTGTGTAGAAGTATTCACTGTGTGGGTTCACCACAGTTAGTTTATCTATTACTAGTTGATGGGCATTTGGGTTATTTCAAGTTTGTGTTGATAGTAAAACTTTCAGAGTCATGCATTTAAAAAGACAACATGACTTCATATTCTTTTTTAAAATAAGTAATTTTTTGTTGTTAAAAGAGACCATACTGGAGCCGGGCGGTGGTGGCGCACGCCTTTAATCCCAGCACTCGGGAGGCAGAGGCAGGCGGATCTCTGTGAGTTCAAGGCCAGCCTGGGCTACCACGTGAGTCCCAGGAAAGGCGCAAAGCAACACAGAGAAACCCTGTCTCGAAAAACAAAACAAAACAAACAAACAAACAAACAAAAGACCATACTGATTCAACTGTCAACTTGTTTGGTGGGGGCTAGGATTGCATTTTTGTTTTAAAAACCTTTTCCCCCTCGAGTGCTGGATACTGAATTAGTAGCTTGTACATGCTAGGCAAAGGCTTGGCCTAGCCTCTTTTTTTTTTTTTTTGTGACAGGGATTTGTTATATAGATCAAACTGGCCTTTAAGCTTAGTTTTCCTGCCTCCACCTTCTAATTGCTAGGATTAGATGCATCATCACCATGCCTGGCACTAAAAATGTTATTAAAAAGAAATTAGAAAGAAATCTAACAGACATTGGGCAGGGGATTATGGTCATTTGTGGAAGTAAGAGAAGCTGTATACAATTATTAGAAGGAGAAGTAGGCTGTCAATGGAGCTTGCGATGTTTCCTCATGTTGAGCATAGTGTTAGATCAGACGTGTGCAGGTAGAATACCAGTTTATAAAAGCCAAATAATAAGCAATTCCTGATCTTAAAATTTTAGTTAAACAGGACCTCTGTTTAGCATAGAAAAGTTAATTAGAATTTTCCTGAATGAACATTTGAGCTGAATTAATAATCTCAAAAGTAGCTTGAAAAGCTATTTGAATATTTGTAAGGAAGTTGTTCATTATTTGCTATAGAAATAAAAAGACCTTGAGAAAATGTAGTGTTCTGAGTCAGAGAATGCTAATATTGCTTGGTAGAGATTCCTGCTATTATACTGGGCACTGTAAATGCCACTGTTTTCATTCCTGAATATTTTTAGATGAATTTTGTAGCTTTCATAGACGATCAGTAGACATATGGCGGTATTAGTTATAGTGTTTTATCAGAGAATGTTTCTTTTTTCCTTTGAGAGAGTGGGTGTATACGTGTGTGTGTTTGTGCCATTTATGCCACTGTGGGAGTGTAGAGGTCAGAGGACACCCTGAGGGAGGAGCTAGTGTTTTCCTTTTACTGTGTGGGTCCTGGGGATTGAGCTCAGGTTATCAGGCTTGGCAACAAGTGCCTTTACTTACTCAGCCATCTTGCTGGCCCATCAAGGAGCATGTTTTAAATAGGCAAGTGCATTAGAGCACTTTAGAGATTCTTTTGACATAGAATACAGCTTGATCATCTTGAAAATCTGAAATTCAGTATTCCAAAATCGAAAAACAGCACGACAGTATAAGTGAAAAATTCTACACCTCACTTCATGTGACAGGTCAAATAAAAACAGACATATTAAAAATATTAATACAATTACTTTTATGTTATATAAAGGTCTGTATGAGACATAAATTAATTCTGTATTTAGATTAATTTCATTTCCAAGATAGCTCATGATGTCTATGATCCCCTCTCCTCCAGAATCATTACTTGGCTCTGGGTGAGATAAGGCTACACTACTTGTTTAATGTTTCTAAAACTCAATTTATTTTCTTTCCAGTTGATTTTGAGATAAAATAGACCATTTATAAATAATTTGAGATATGATCTTATTTTGCAAACAAATAAAATGCAGATATTGTGAATATATAGCTAGAAAATGTAATAATTATATTTTATGAGATTTATTTAAATTTTACGGAATTTAAGTAAATCCCTTTCACAAGTATGTTACTTTTAATTTTTTATTAAAAGTTCCTTAAAATGATGTCATTTAAAAACTAATTCTAGTTTTTTAGAGTTCCTTAAAATGCTGTTATTTCTGTTCTTCAGAATTTCATTTATAAAAATATTGATAGATAATAATTGGTAGGATTCAGAATTCCCAGTTTCTTTTATTTGGTGAATACTGTCAAGCTTAGATAATCAAAAGCTAAATGTTTGAGATACTACACAAGAAGTACAAAAACAAAATTCACACAAAAGGAGTATTTACTTCTCAATATTTGGTGTATAAGAACATTACAAAATTGTGACTGAAGTTGTTTATGCAAATTTTTGAGAGAAGAAATTAAACATTTTTGCTTAATTTTTTTTCTATCACTAGAAATATTTCATTGTGCAATATCAACTTCATTTTGATTATCTAAAGGTTTTTTTTTTTTTTTTAAGCTTTTAGGACAGTAACTATTAGAAAACATTTCTCATGTGTCTTAGGTTTTTGACTTGTTTTTGCACAGCTGTTTATCAGAGTATTGGCAGCATTTTAAAGTTGTCTTTTCTAAGGAAAGCCATGTAACAACCTAGAAGAGTGGAAATTGCCCCTCTGTCAGGACAGAGGGCAGGTTTCTTTGCTGTCTGGGATGAACTCAGGATAATTCTGGAGAGAAGTTAGGCCCGTCCGTATCCTCCTATCGATAAAACGAAGTGGAATTTGTTGCTCATTGAAGTGGAGAGGGTATCCTGTCTTCGTTTTCTTGTTGCTGTTTCTGGAGAAAACCAACTTAAGGGTGAAAGGGTTTGTTTTGGTTTATGGTTCCAGGTATAACCAACCCATCATGTTGGGGAATCCAGATGGCAGGAGTTTGAAGCAGCTGGTCATGTTGCCTTCAGAATCAGAAAGAGGGCAGAGTGGTGAATGCACGCTGTTGCTCAACTCTGCTTTTCTCTTTGTGCAGTCCAGAATCCAGTCCCGGACATGGTCCCACCATAGTAAGAAAGATTTCCATCTCCATTAGTGATTCAATATAATCCCTCACAGACATTCTCTGAGGCCTGTGTGCCCGATGATGATTCCAGATTCTGTGAAGTTGACAACACTGACTGTCGCATGCCATGACAGAGATTCACTGATATTGGAAAGGAACAAAGTCAGGGCCAAAATCTGGGAATTTGAAATTTGGTTTAACTTAGCTCTTTCAGTGGTGGTGAGTGGGCGTGATTAGGATTGACTAGTAATGTGAGAGTGTAAACAGTGAGGCAAAGATTTTGAAAACTGTTGAGTTTTTGATTGAATAGTTGATTGAATATAGTTTGAGTGTATCTTGCCCAAAGGGTTCCATGTTGGTCCTGTGTATGGTGGTTGTAATAGTTACTTTTGCTTCTCTGTGACCAAATGCTTGCTATGAATAATTTAAAGAGGAAAAGATAACATTTTGGCTCATTATTGCAGAAAGTTTAGTCCATATATTTCTGGCCTCCTGTGCTTTGGGCAGAACATCATAGTAGCAGGAATGAATAGCAGAGACCCTACTTCTCACAGTGGACAGAGAGCAGAGAGACAGGAGGGGACAGGGACAAAGTGCCCCTAAGAACCCTTCTCCATTGACTTATTTCTTCTAGCTAAGCCTCCTAGAGGCCTGTAGTTAGACAGGCAGTCGGGATGGGGTCCTGATCCTTAAGGCTTCCACTGATGACAGTTAAGTGCTGAGCGCAACCAGAGACATCTGGTTTCTAAAAACACCAGGGACAAGCAACCAACAGTGTGCTAATAGTCGACTGATGGCTTGCTTCCCTGCAAGTTCTCCTTCCCTTTATAAGTTCTTTTTAAAGCTCCAAGTAAGAGCCAACTAGAAGCAACCCATTCTTGGCACTCTTTCTCTCTTGGGAGGGAGCTCTGGTAAGCTTGATGTGAGTCAGGTACTCAGTAAACTACTTTTGCTTTTGCACTTACCTGTTTGTGAGTTTCATTCATTGCACTCATGAGACACAACTCCACTGTTGGAAGTTTTGGTGACTATTGATAATCAGGTACCTTTGCACCAATACCAAGCCTTCCCGCGTCTTTTGACCAAATTCTGCCCTACTCATGTAAACCATCTGTGGTTTACTATCTCTCGAGTTTGCAGAACCTCCCAAATTAGCATGATCAATCAGAGACTAAGTATTCAATACGCAAACTTGTGGGAGATATTTGATCTCTAAACCTTAACGGTGGGGTTGAGGTGGGGCCTTTAAGTGATAGAGCCTAGTGGGAGGTCCTTAGGTCATTTTGGATTTTAACAAAATCTCTGAGTAAGGTCATCTGAGAGGATTGTTAGAAACAGAGCAAGTGTGCCCTCCCTTTCTTGTGGCTACCTGTCTGGTCATGTGATTGCTCCCTTTCACAACCACTCTACCCTGACGATATCTTATGTCCTGGGGTCCTTGCCAGAGCTGGTTCTATGCTGTTTGGACCTTCAGATCCCACACTGTAAAGGAAACACTCCTCCTTTCTTTCTAAGTACCTAACCTTATGTATTTCATTATGATTTGAAAGATATATTAGTATGATAATGTTATCAGAGTAATGTGAAGTTAATGTATACAAAAGCTGTGTGTGCATGTGTGTTTTACTTTTCTAGGGATATTATAACAAACTATAAACTAAATGGCTTAAAACAATAAAAATTTACTTTTCTCACAGTTCTCTAAGTTAGACATCTGAAATCAGAATGTTGGGAGAACCGTGCTTTCTCTGAAGGCTCTAGGAAGAATCCTTTCCTCCCCCTTTTAGGTACTGCCAGTAGTTATTAGAAATTCTTGATGTTTCTTAGCTTATTATGTCATAATTTCAGTTTCTGCTTCAGTACTCACATAGCAATCCATGCATGTGAGTCCACATTTCCTTTTCATAATGACAGCAGTCATTTACTTAGAACCTGCCCCAACATAATATGGTGTTTTAGTAGTTTGGTTATGCCTGTAAAGTCTATTTACAATGAGATTCTATGGATAAATTCTAGTTATTCTGAACTTTTGTGGGACACACACACACACATACACACATAAAGTCACACTTTAATACAGTACAGGGGGCATGTAATTTTATATCTCATTATTTAAACTTTGTGTGGGGTAGATGGTTTTGGTTCTCAGTTTTCATGAAACTGTAGAAGGCTGGTGTTGTTAGCTTCCATGTAGTGTAAAATCTCATGCTATTTAAAATTCCTGACAACAGTATGTTGTAATGAAAAAAAAAATACCAATTTGGATGTCAAGAGGCCTTGGTTCTGGTTTCCACTCTGAATTAACTATCTTATTGTGTAAGTGCTCCTGGCAAGGCATGAACAAATGTCTGCTCACCCTAGATAGGGCACTAACCACAGACCAGAGTAACAATTCCACCCAAGTCTAATTTAGCGAACTAGGGAGTTTATTGGCAGTACTTAAGGGAGGATGAATGACTGAAAGACAGCTGCTCCGTCCACTCCAGCATGGTGAAGCCTCACCAAAACTGCATCCCTAGAGCTCCCTGCTTAACTCACTGACAGCTCAGCTGGAGAGAGGGTCTCTTCTCTCTAGCACTTGTTAGTGCTTATGTAGCCTTGCGGGTAGGGCCTTGTAGATCTTGTAAATTTAAGCAACTTCCTGGAACTCATGCATTGTTTACTTGAGTATTTTAATTTTTGTTTATTTCTGGAATCTTAATGAGCTTCTCTCCAGGATGAAATGTTTAAATTAGGAAATTGTTATATAAATCTATGTCCAGTTAATTACTTTTCTCAAGGCTAAAATGGGAGGCCTGGAGGAAGAGAAGAATGGAAGAAATAATCTGTAAGGACTTCTCTACCTCTCAGATTCTAAAGTTCTGTAATTGTGGAACAACTGTTATCTGCCATATTTAGAGTTTTGTTGACATTGAAAAAGTAAAGAGAGAATGCCCAGAGACCCACCAGCTGGGTGCTGACCTGTGAATGTAACAGCTGCAGGTTAATTTGTGTTTGCTTTCCTGCAGTGAAGATCACCAATGAAGATCACTACTTGCTGTTAGCTCTGATCTTGTCGGCTGATCATATTTAATATTTTTCAATTTGAAGAGCATATCAGAAAGAGGAACACTTTTACAGCCAGTTAATTCATTTAAAGCTAAAGAGTGTGTTAAGTGCTCTGTTTTCTTTCTGAGTTCATAAAATGAAAGGAACAGAAGGATTGTAGTTTCTCCTCTTTGCCCTCAGTTCTGTCACACCATTCTTGTTATGCTGGGATCTTAGAAAAAGTCTTACTGGAGAATGCTAACTATCCTGGCAAGTGGAGCAGGATGTGAAGACGACAGCTGTGATTCATTGACTGTTGGACTTTCCTTGTGTTTTGAATAGGTCATTGAAGTATTTTGTTTGAGATCTTTCAGTCATGTGGAGAGTCATGGTAATTAGTTCTTAGAGATACAGTGAGCATTGTAAAGGAAGTTGTTTGGTAATACTGAAATTCTTACGATTACACTATGTAGTTATATGCATGTATTCACTTTAATAATGTCTATCTATTGGTAGTAAGTATCAGTACAGGTAGAATCAATGTCTGGATAAAAGTTATGAGGAAAACCAGGTCTTTTTTTTGTTTGTTTGTTTTTGTTTTACTTCATTCAGTAAAAATTCAAAATTGTATTCTGAGGATAGAGATATGTAGGGTTCCCCTGACCCCACCAAAGAATTAGGCCCACCGCCCGCAGCAGACCTAGACTGAGGAGGGTTGTGCACCACTGGCCCATCACCCAGCCTCCCAGTACCCGGAGACAATCAGAAGCAGTGGGGAGCTGGGTCAAGCAGGAACTCATTTATTAAGCATCAGCACACCCTTTATAAAGCACCAAACCACAAGCCAGCTTTCCTTCTACCAATCACAACAAAGGTCATATATCCACGAGCCTCTCAAGGCATAGCTCAGCTTGATCATGAGGAGACCATGCACCTACATCATCTCTCCTGATCCCAAGAGCCAGTCATAATTTTTAGTAAACAAGTTAGGTCCCCACCCAGCTCATTTCTTCTCAGCGCCATCTTTGGTTTTTGTAGCCCAACATGTGCTCGGCATACCCACAGCTCCCCCTTTTCTGTTTTTGAGCAAGCCCACCTTGGGTTAGGTACGAAGGTTCGCACTGTGCTCTGGCACCTCAGATGAGGTTTACCCCCTATGTCAGGGTAGAGTCATTAGTATTGAGCCTGTCATATTAATGGCAAAGAGTCATGAGCTGTATTTTTTCTTTTTGGACCCTGAAGAATTTGATTTGTTTTCTCCATAACCAAGGCCCAACAGTGCAGGCCAGAAATAAAAGGACCAGTGTTATGCCCAGATCGTGGGGACCCCCAAAAGACCACCACGGATACCGAATCCCGCATGTAAAAGCAAAGAGCCTTTATTTCAAGCTCCAGAGCTTGGTCCCTCTGTCTGTCCGATGCAGCCGTGAGAGCAGAGAGCCCTGAGCTCAGGTGGGGCAGAGTTTTTATCATAGCAGAGGTTGGGGTGAGGGGATTTCCAGGGTCCAGGACCCTGATTAGCTGACAATCGTCTAGGGGTATCCGTAAAACAAAAAATAGGTGTGTGCTAGACTCAAGAGCATCTGGCCACCTTATCTAATGGTCGGAATGTTTGGGATGTCAGGTACTTCCTCACCCCTGCGTAGATCCCTGGGTGGTGTCAGCTTAAGGCTTTTCCTGGATCTGGGTGTTGCCTGCCAGTAAGCCTGTCACAGAAGCTGTGTCTAGGCCTCTAAGCCTGTCATGGCTGCTGTGTGGTCAAGCTATTTTGGGGCCCCTTCGCACCAGTGGCCCAGAAACTGTGGAAATGAGTGTGGTCAGCCAAGGAGACCATTTAAACCATTGTTGAAACCAAGGCATATTTAAATATTTTTCCTTGTGTATCTCATCTACATTATATAAATAACTCCAGAATGGTCTACATAAAAGCATTCTCTCAGTGCTGCTCATAGACCTCCCTGCTGTAAGAAAAGAAGGTCTAAGCTTCTCCTGTTTTGGAGAGTCATTTGAGCAAGAGAATCAAGAGACTTTTGTAAGTATCTGTAGATGTAACGGTCTTATTAAATGAGAAACAGAGCCAAATGCAGAGTTAAAAGCCCAAGAGGTCAGAGCAGTAGCTAAGAGCTGAGACTTAAAACCCTTTTTTACCCCTCGCTGCTGCCGCCGTTGTCCTTCCCCTTGGAAAGAGACCTGCTTCCTCTGTATCTGTCTTTTTATTGACTTTCTGTTCTGCCATCTCATTGGTTGTAAACCCAACCACATGACCTCGTCACTGCCTGTCTATACAGACCTCCAAGTCTCTATGGTTGGTATTGAGATTAAAGGCGTGTGTCTCCATGCTGGTGGTGTCCTTGAACACACAGACTCTGCCTGTTATGTGATCGGGGATTAAGGGCGTGTGCTACCACTGCCAGACTTCTATGGCTTGCTATTAGCTCTGACCCCCAGGTAACTTTATTTATTAACATACAAATAAAATCACATTTCAGCACAAATAAAATATCACCATAAGTATCTTTCCTCATGGATTGGAGTCCAGTCACCCACATCTCAGGGCCCCCTGGCCAGATAGCAGAGGTCGAAGATGAAGCCTGGCCATTAGGAGCCTGGGACTGCCTCCTTCTCAGTTGCGTTGAGGATCTCACCAGTACCAGCACTGATCACCTCCCATCTTATCAGTTGAGGCTGATGTTGGTTCTTCTGGAGGGCAGCAATCATCAGGGATAGCAGAGTCACCCGCAGGAGGGCCTCCATCTGAAACAGTCAAGGAACATAATTGCTCCTCAAGGGACTGAGTCCCTTGGATCTGTTTATTGTTACTATTTCTTTTTCTTTCTTTCTTTCTTTCTTTCTTTCTTTCTTTCTTTCTTTTTTTCTTTCCTCTAAAAACAAGCTGCGACCACCAAAGGACCTTCCTTTTCTTATTGGTCATGTGGGTCCTGGGTGTCTTGGGCACCCTCCTGTAAGGATAGGGAGGGAAGGAATTTGATGTTTCTGGCTGGTAGCCAGATGGGGCATTCTCCCCAATGGGGACGATGCATCCGTATGCTCTTCCCATTGTAAGTAGGGGATCTGGTCCCCTTCATTTGAATGTCAGTGGGTCTTTCCATCTGACTTGCGTCTGTGGTTTGGGGTTTAATTGACCCCAATGCTTTTGAAATCTGGATTCCAGCATCCCTTTGGGCAAATTTACAATATTAAGGGTGAGGAGGGCTAGCTGCAGGCGTTTATGGGGGCTGTTTCCCCCTTTCTGTTTTTGAAGCTGTTCTCTGAGGCGTTGATGATGTCTTTCAGCAGTTGCTTGCCCTTGAGGATTATAAGGGATCCCCTTGACATGGCGATATTCCATTGTGTAAAGTAGTCCTGCAAAGCTCTTCCAACAAAACAGGGGCCGTTGTCTGTTTTCGCCTGATTAGGAAGGCCTAATGTGGGAAAACATTGTAGTTGCCCCATAAATCCCTCCAGGGCTAGGGCAAGCCGAGTGTTGGCCTATATGAGCCAATCTATGTCTGCCACTCTAAAGGGGAAGATGATTGTATGGGTTCCCACCCATAGTGTCTCAGAGCTTGTGGCTTGTGTTCTGCCTCTTACAGCATCTGCCACCTGATCAGCTTGAGTGTAGACCCGAGGGGTGTTTCCAACCAAGGGGTGGACCCATTCTATGGGCTCACCCTCCTGGGTTAGGACTGCGGAAACCAAGGAAGCTCCAGTAAACAGCCAAAGGGCCAAGGGTTTTTCTGTTGAGAAGCGTTTTAGAGAAACGTTATCAAGGGTCCTCTGAA
This sequence comes from Peromyscus attwateri, assembly GCA_902168425.1. Classification (NCBI taxonomy): domain Eukaryota; kingdom Metazoa; phylum Chordata; class Mammalia; order Rodentia; family Cricetidae; genus Peromyscus; species Peromyscus attwateri. The sequence goes on along the minus strand of CABHPP010069540.1, from coordinate 4,172 downwards.
TGTGGGAGAAGGTGGCCCGCTGTTCAGGCACGAGGGTAACCTTATCCAGGGGTCCCATGCCCTTCAGTAGGTCATAAAGGGGGAGGACAGCCTTGGAAATGGGCATCCAGGGTAGCAGCCAATTTATCTCCCCCATAATACTCTGGAGCTAAGTTAGAGTCACCTGAGAGGATATCCAACCTAGGTTTAAGGGGGGCAGGCCCTTGTTAAGGTAAGCTCGACTCCAAGAACTCTAAAGGGTGCCACCTGTGGAATCTTATTAGGTGCCACCTTAAGTCCATTCTTATAAAGGAGGTCAAGGACCCATCTTAGGAGAATCTGTTGTTGCCGGGGGTCTCGATGACCCACAATAAGATCATCCATGTAGATGTACATCAGGGATCCCTGTCTCTCCCAAACAGGCCTCAGCAAAGAGGTCAGATAATTTTGGTAGAAGGCAGGGCTATTGGCCATGCCCTGGGGTAACATCACCCATTCATATCTCTCATCTAGGCGTGAAAAATTTAAGGAAGGGACGGAGAATGTGAATTTAGAGCAATCTTCCAGATGGAGGGGAATAGAAAAGAAACAATCCTTAACATCCAGGACAGTGATGGTATACTCCGTCCGAATTGCGAGAATCCAAGGAAGGCCTCTTAAAGGGGTTTCTACTATCTCCATTTTTTTCATTAACTTTTCTAAGATCCTGCAGCATACGCCAGGTCCCATTAGCCTTTTTTTTATTACAAATACTGGTGTATTCCATGGACTCATCCAGGGGCGTATATGCCCCAGGTTCTTTAACTAAGGAGCGGAGTGCTTCTAATTGGGGTTTGATGAGTGGCCACTGCTCCACCCACACAGGGCCCCCGGCTTCCATCTAATCACAGGGATTGGGGGCAGTGGCCCTTAGAATTGGGGGTTCTGCCTGTCAGTTGCGTCGCGGTCTTCCCGGAGGCTAGTGAAGACCTCTATTCCCTTATTTCCCTGTTTCCTTGCCTTCTCCTCCACAATATCATTAAAGAAGGCCTGATAGTCAGTGGTAAGAATCACCTCCATCTGGGACAACAGGTCCTGGCCCAACAAATTAGCTGAGAAATTCTGTGCAACTAGGGACAGATCTTCCCCTGGTCCCCATCAGGGCTAACCCACCTCATCAAGGAGACTGTTTCTTGTGACTGGGTCCTCCCCCGACTCCCAATATTTGGGGTCCCGATGTCAACTCCCACACAGAGGGGACCTCCTCCTTTCTAATAACCGTCCTATCAGCACCTGTGTCCACCAGGAAGGTGAATTTCCTACCTCCAGTAACCAGATTCATTTTTGGACGGTGCCCCTCTATCAGGGAAACTGTCCAGTTAGCCTGAGCTCCCTTATGGGATCCCAGCCTCGGCCTTTTTCTCAGGATTCCTCCTTGTTCTGATGAGGCTGGAGGACGCCCCTCATTTTGTTTAAAGGATTCCCCTCCAAGTCACATTTGGATTTGAAATCCCTTCTCCAGTGATATCCCTTCTTGCACCTAGGGCAAGGTGTAGTGAGGGGGTTTCCCCAAGTCTTTTACCAGTCTCATTTAGGTTTGCGGGCGCCTGTTGAGAACATTCTCTTTTAAAGTGACCTTTCTTTCCACATCGGAAGCAGACCCCCTTTCCTCCTGGCCTTGGTCTGCCCTGATCCAGGACTTGAACATAGAATTTACTGTAATCTTGAAGCAATACTTGGAAATAAAATGTTAAAAGGTCAGATATAGAAATTAAATAAGTACTGTAATTATGGTAGAGTCATATTTCCTATTTATATTTCTATTTTCCAGTGAAAAGACTAGGAGGATTAGAGTTCAAAGCTGCCTTGCTACTTTACTTGAGATAGGTTTCAAATGTTAGGGGGCTGGAAAAATGGCCCAGTAGTTAGAACACTGGCTGCTCTTCCAGAGGACCCAGGTTCAACTCCCAGCACTCTGATGGCGGGTCACAACTGTCTGTAACTCCAGTTCCAGGGGACCCGACACCCTCCTCTGGCTTCCCTGGGCACCAGGCACACATGTGCCAAGTTTTTGTCGTAAAATTTTGCTTAGCACTAAAGAATCAAATCCTTTCTTATAAGACAAGTCTGTTAGCTCTCCTCTCTCTCAGCTGTTGTTTGAGAAAGTCTTAGTTACTGCTTTACTTTTGTAGTATACTACTGCAGTTCTGACTGGGTCATGTGTCTTTTTAATAGTTGAGCTACTTCATTTTGTTCTTTCCTTGCTGTGCGATTTCTGAAGGGGAAAGCTTGATGTACTCCTGACCCCCTTTTCTCTGGTAAGGTGGCCTTTTAGTTTTTTATTATTCTCTTGCTTCTCTTTGTCTGATTTTTGGCAATCTTCATCTTACATTCCTGTGTGTAAGTATTTTGGAATTTGTGCTGCGTGATGTCCTCTGGACCCTGAGCTGTCACTGCAGAAAGGCGTTTCTGTTGCATATGTTGATTTGTGGCATTTCCTTTGCGTGGTTCCATCCTCTGCTTACCTTTTCCATCTGCTTTTCCATGTTATTTGCTTTTCGAGTCAGTGTTCTTAGCATATGTACTTCACATTTCTGGTGGTATTTCTAAAACCTGTTATGCCCTGGTCTGTTTGGCAGGTAGGCTAGTACCTTCCTGCCTATCCTTGCTCTGTTTCTTTCTGTTATTTTGTGGGTTTAAGCCTTCACAGTACCCTTTATTATATTGTTCATAGTTAGACATGATGTATCAGGTAAAGAAGCTAAGGTAGCCGGGCGTTGGTGGCGCACGCCTTTAATCCCAGCACTCGGGAGGCAGAGCCAGGCGGATCTCTGTGAGTTCAAGGCCAGCCTGGGCTACCAAGTGAGCTCCAGGAAAGGCGCAAAGCTACACAGAGAAACCCTGTCTCGAAACCCCCCCACCCCCCCAAAAAAAAAGAAGCTAAGGTAATAGCATATGGCATGAAGTTTTGTTATCTGCCAAAGAGGTAGGCTGGTTGCTAGAGCTGTGCTGTCAGAGGCTAAACTTTGTATTTAGATTTTTTTTTCCTGAGAGAATCTTTAAATAAAGCCTGTTAGTTGTAGTCTTTGACTGTTGTATAGGAGTCATGTTGACATGGTGAGAGGGGAGAAGGGGACGAGGGGAAGAAGTTCTCTGGTCCTGTTCTTAGACTTGTCTTTTGTGGGTTTGCCTTGGGCATCTTTTCCCCAGGTCAGAAGACAGCAGGGGCTGGAGTGGGTATTTCCCTTCCCCTGGATTGGTGTGCTGTAAAATCCCAGTTGCTTCAGTTTTGATAAAATACTTTCAGTTTTGGAGGAAAGGCCTTTTAAGAGAACAGAGAACTGGACACATTTCAGAAAAGTTAGGTTTCTTCTAGTTTCTGCTAGAAATATAAGGGTCTTTTCTTAAATCTCTACTGTAACAACCTGATGGAGCTCCCAGAACTAAATCTCAAGAAAGTGTTTTCTTTGATAGGATTGAGTCCTCTAATGAGTTTTAAAATTTATTTATTAAATTATTTATTTTATTTTTGAGATTATATCTTTTCCCTCTTCTTTCCCCCCTTCAAACCCTTCCATATACCCTACTCGTTCCCTTTCAAATTCATGGCCTCTTTTTTCATTAATTGTTGTTACACATATATTCCTGAATACATAAATACAACTTGCTTGCTCTGTATAATATTGCTTGTATGTATGCTTTCAGGACTGATCATTTGGTATTGGAAAACCAATTGGTGTGCTCTTCCTGGGAAGACTATTTCTCCTGTTCTCAGTATTTCTTAGTTACATATAGTTCTTTATGTGGAGTTAAGGATTCCTGGGTTTCTCTGACAGGTTTAAACTGCGTCAGCAGTTTAAAAATATACAGTATATTTTAAAGAGTTATTTTGTATGTGTAGTGCCTTGTATACATGTATGTATGTATGTGTGAGGTGCCCTCAGAGATCAGAAGAAGGTGTCAGATCCCCTGGGACTGGAGTTTCAGATCGTTGTGAGCCAGTCATTATGTGGGGGCTGGGAACTGAATCCGGGTCCTCTGGAAGAGCAAGTGCTCTTAACCACTGAGGATCTTTGCAGCCCTGCCTCAGCACCTTTCCACCTGTCCTGAAGTGTCCACACTGATGCTGACTCCAGGTGAGAGCTGCTTGCTGTACACCTCTTTTCTGCCTTCTGTCTACGTCAGGGCAGCGGTCCTCCTCCTGACTGTTCTGT
>CABHPP010069538.1:0-19304 GCA_902168425.1 Peromyscus attwateri | reverse complement strand
CTCTCTCTCTCTCTCTCTCTCTCTCTCTCTCTCTCTCTCTCTCTCTCACACACACACACACACACACACACACACACACACACACACTCACACACTCATACACACTCACAGATAAGAAATGAAAATAAGACAGGGTTTCTCTGTGTAGTTTTGGTGCCTGTCCTGGATCTTGCTCTGTAGACCAGGCTGGCCTCGAACTCACAGAGATCCACCTGTCTCTGCTTCCCGAGTGCTGGGATTAAAGGTGTGCGCCACTGCTGCCTGGCGAGAATATGTTTTTAAAGGAGTTACTACAAAAGGTTTTTACCTGGTGTGTAGAAGAAGCAACTTAAGTGTTACTGCAAAGCAGGGGCTGATGAGGAATTACACTTTATTTTATGTGGTCAGAGCATAAGGTTGTGGTTGCAAAGGATGCAATGGACAGATCATGACGATCCTTGCATTCCATGCCAAGGATATTGGGCCTTCACTATTGATGTCAGGTGTCTCTGGTATCAAAACCAGAGACTCATCTGATGAGGTCTTTATTTAAAGCATTCTGAGAGAGGTGCAGAGCCTGGATGGCCATGATAGAGCCTGGCAAAAGGAAGTCCAGTTAGGAGAATGTTGGAGCAAAAGATGAAGGGAGTCCAACAGTAGCAGCAGAATTAAGGAAGGAGTGAATTGAAAAAATAGTCAAGGAAGAAAAAGATACAGACCTAGCACTAAGTAAACAACATATGTAAGGAGTGAATGTAAGAAATGACTCAAAGACTGTTCTCAGATGTCTCACCAGACTACCGAGAGAACATATTGATGGCACCACTGCCTGAGCAAATGAATTTTAACAACTCTCACAGTGTCTGTCTTACTGAACCCAACTGAAACAGGAGCATCCATTACCAAAGTAAAGTGAAAGAAGAGAGAAAGGGGGAAGAGATAAAAACAAAACCAGTATGAAACTGTCAAACAATAAAGACAAAAATTAAAGACCAAAACCCAGCAGTCAAGGGTATGGCTCAACTGGTAGAGTGCCTACCTGGCATTCCTGAAGCTATGGGTTCTAGCCCCAACACCATACTAATAGAGTCTAGTGGTGCACACCTGTCATGCCAGCACCCAGGAGATGGACATAAGAGGATCAGAAGTTCAAGGTTATCCTTGGTCAACCAAACAAACCTCAGAAATGGTAAATCCCAAACCTGATACATAATCCATAATTGAAACATTTAGCTGATTTTTTTTCTGAATGTCTGCTGTTGATTATTAGGTTTTAGTTAGGTTGTCCACTAGGCCACAGTCATGTAAATTAGTGTAAGGTATTGTCTGTATTATACTGTACTCTGTTTGAATATATATTTTCTTATTTTCATTCACTTACTTGTTCAGTGGTAACCACTGCACTGGGCCCCAAAATTAAAGGGATGAAAACACAGATTTGCTGGCTTCAAATAAAAATATGTCAGTTTAGCTGGGCAGTGGTAGCACACGCCTTTAAACCTAGCACTCAGGAGGCAGAGGCAGGTGGATCTCTCTAAGTTAGAGGCCAGCCTGGGCTACAGAGTGAGTTCCAGGACAACCAAGGCTACACAGAGAAACCCTGCCTCGAAAAACCAACAACAAAAGTATGTCTGTTTCATTACAATGATCATAGAAGACTTTGGAAAGGATGATGCTGTAAGATTATGTTTAGGTGGTAATTAGGAAGTCATAACTTAGATTAAAAGGAGAATAGAGAGGCATATGCAAAGAGCTATTTCCCAGATGGTGAGACTACTCCTAAGATATAAAACGGGAAGGGAAAAGACAAGAGAAGAATAATTGCTACTCAGACTGCTTAGGTAAAAACCAGATGGGGCTGGATGATGGATGGCCTACTGTGTTCAACTAAGGAATCTGGACTTGGTCCTGTAGTGAGGAGGAACTTTTCCAGAGTACTTAGGGATAGATAAGAATAACTGCTCCTACAATGAAGATCTTCGACCTTCCTGCAGCCCTGCCATCTAGAGTTCCATCTTATCTACTGCCATCCTGTCAGGTACATCTCATTTAGCTTTCTTAGGAACCCATAGAAGATAACAGCTTCAAAATCCCACTCAAATCTTGCACACAACTATCATAAAGACAATGAAGTATGCCTATCTCTTAGAGAAGCCAACATTTGTTTCTGAGCAGTACCCCTCTTTTGCTATGAACCTCCATGCATTAGCCTATGTTAAAATATTGACATTACACCCCAACTCTGCTTTCAAACAACAAAAAGTAAGCGGTGATATGTCTAATGTTTCCTTGTGGAATGTTTAATTGTTGTTATTCTTTGATGTCTATGTGCTGTGTCTGTATGTGTGTGTTCTCACGACACATATGTCTGTGCAGGTACTCATGTGAGCATGTAGAGGCTCTAGGTTGACATTGGGAGTTTTACTTGGTCACTCTTAACCTTAGTCACCAAGGCATGGTTTCTGAATTAAACCCAGAGTTCCTTTTACAGGTAGTCTGGCCAGCCCCTTCCTTCAGGGAAGGGATCCATCTCTGTTTTCTAAGCACTGGAATTACCTATAGGTGGGCCCCGATGTCCAACTGACATTTTACGTGTGTTCTTGGGGATATGACTCTGGTCCTTATGCTTACAAGTGCTATAAATACTGAGCCATCTCCCTAACCCTAAAAATGATTAATTTAAAAATTATATTATGGTGAGGTTTGTACAAGTCCGAAATATATTTTTGAAAAACATTGAGTGGTGAGAGTAATGACTCACTCATTGAAGTGGTTGCTGCACCTGAGTTCAGATCTCCAGCACACATCTAAAAATACGGGTGTGTGGTGCATGCATGTAACCCTAGCACTAGGGAGGCAAAAGTGGGACATGGCCTGCTAGTCTTGCCGAATCAGTGTGCTCTAAGTTCAGAGAGAAACCCTATGTCAGCAAATTAGGTAGAGGGCCATAAAGGAAGATATCTAATGTGAACCTGTGAGCTCCACACATGCACACACATGTCCATGAACAGACATACATGAATGAGTACATACACATGCATGGATTACACACACACACACACACACACACACACACACACACACACACAGAGAGAGAGAGAGAGAGAGAGAACATTGAACTGTATACTTTAAATGAGTGAGTTTTGTGATGTTTAAATCATATGTCAGTAATTCTGGCCAAATATTTGGAGCACTAGTAGAATACTAATTAAGGGATGTATATTTTCAGAAATTATGAGTCTTACTACTTTATGACAAGACTTACTCATTAGACCCAGCCCTATATACCATCCCCTTAGCATGGAACTAGGGAACAGTAATTACTTAATGTAGGTATTCATCTTACAGAACTGAATGTAGTGGAATTATTGTCTTTATTCTAATTCAGAAAAAAATGTTTTACTAAATCATGGGTATGATTTTTAGTTATTTTACTCTCCTATGATATTTATTTTATGAGAAAATTTTATAAATGCTGGGTTGTGTTCAGTCCATTTTTTTTGTTTCCCAGATATGAGCAGTTTTTAATATGAGCTGTATGGATTATTATCACCACTTTAATTAACATATTTTGGTGTATTTTTAAACAAATAAAGCACATTTTCCATATCTTTGATGTCATCATTTTTACTGTTAAAAGCAAATCAATCAGTTTCAATCTTTCTTTTTCCCTTCCCACCTCCTCAGGAAGCATTGTGAGTGTTGGGGACCCAAAGAAAAAATATACAAGATTTGAAAAAATTGGTCAAGGGTAAGTGATTTTTATTTGAAATACCAAGATGAACTCCAATGATGTACATTAAAAATTCACTAATATCTCAGAAATCTCACCAATTCATGCCTCCAGTTTTCTGTATTGTACTTGCATTTTGTATTCTCAATATTAGCTTTTCCTGCTGGTAGGTTGCTTGGTGACTAACATAGGAACACATGCTACTGGAGTCTTCACTATCATTGAACTGATAGCTTTTCAGGAATATTTTGATAGCTATATCATGTGCACAGTCACACTGATTTATCTAGAAAAGCAGTAGAGTTAGTTAGAGGAAGATCTAGCTAATGTGAAAGCTCTCATTGTATTGTCTCCTTACACGCAAATGCACGTGGGGATTAGATCCCACTTCTTAATCAAACTCAACAGTAGCAGAATTAGTATGAGAAAGTCCTTACTAAATGGTCAAGGGGTGGGCAGGGTTGGCTGAGTACTGACAAAATAAATCAGTAGTCCTGAAATGAGACCAGGTTCATCATTTTCCCCTACTGTCCTTGTTAAAGACACAAACTTCTAGGCCCAACTCACCAGATATTTGAAACAGACTCCAGGAATGATAATCTTACAAAAATTCCTTAGATGATCCTAACATCAGCCAGAAATGTGAACCAATTTTGAATCGTTCACTAGGGATAGAGGTAGGAGTCATCTGTTCTGCAATTCAACTGGAAATACATATATACATATATATTCATACATACACACATACATAAATACACACACACACACACACACACACACACATATATATATATATCTCACCTCAGTGTGCAACTGAATCAGAGGCCCTGGGGATACAATAATGTTTAATGTTTAATGAGAGATGTACTTTCTTAAGTCCATATATAAACGCCAACTAACTTTCTTCCTGTCCAAGAAGAAAAAAAAAACACAAGCCAAGTTGCAAAAAGACAATACTATATACTGTGGGAACACAGAAAAGTTGGCTTTTAGATTTCATTTTAATGTGTTTGGCTAAAAACAAGGGTGGGTGAGTGCTGCAGACATGGTTCTATGGTAGATTGTGTACACAGAGGACAGAGTTCAGTTCTCAGCATCCATGTTAGGTGTCTCACAACCAGCAGTAGTTGCAGCTCAAGGGGATCCAATGCCTCTTCTGACCTCCATGGGTACCCGCACTTGTGCACAAACGCACACATCCATACACAATTACATTATTTTTAGTGGACGGGTATGCACTGTTCCAGGGAACAGCACCACAGATCTTCATTCTTCCTTGTGGGAGCTACATGTGGCTTAGCTTGCTTGGCTGTTGCACACTTGCAGTGTTGCTACTCCAAATTGGAATGTGCTGTAATAATAAAATACACACTTGATTTTAAGTCCTTCTTGTCAAAAATACTATAAAATATCTCATAGACAATTTGTCTATTGATTGCCTGTTGGGATAACACTTTCACGCATTCACCTAAATCAGTAGTTCTTCTCAACCTGTGCGTCTTGACTCCTTAGCGGTCCAATGACACTTTTACAGGGGTCACATGTCAGATATCCTGCATATCAGATATTTTATTACGATTCATAACAGCAACAAAATTACAATTATGAAATAACAATGAAATAATTTTATGGTTTGGGTCACCACAACATAAGGAACTGTTTTAAAGTGTCACAGCATTAGGAAGGTAGAAAAAAACTGCTCTAACTGAAATATATTATTGAAGCAGATTTCTGTTTTGAGGAGCTTTTAATGTAGCTCTAGATATTTAAAGTATAGTTCACATCATATTCTTTTTATGTTTTTAAATATTGATTTTTTAATTGACATAGTAATTGTACATATGTGTTTATATTACACCTATGTGGTATGGTGAGCTAGCCGGCTCAGCAGGTAAAAGTACTTGCCATGAAATCCTGACTGTCTGAGCTTGATGGCTAGAATCCACAGTGGAAGGAGAGAACTGACTCCAAAAAGTTGTCCTTGGATCTCAACACAGGCACCACGGCACGTGCAAGCATGCATAATAAGATAGAATTTAAAAATATATTGCATGATGTTCAAATCAGAGTAAACATAACGATCTCATGTATATGTCTTTTCTTTATGGGAAAACATTAAAACAATCTTCCTTTTAGCTTTAAAAATGTACATTGCATTATCATTGTAACTATTCTGCTTTTTAATGACATGCAAAAACTTCTTGCTACTATCTAACTGTGACTTCTTATCTGGTGGCCTGCCTTCCTTCATTCTTCCTTCTCCCCTACTGTACCCAGCCTTAGGTATCCACCATTTGGCTCTCAGCTTCTATCTGATCAGTTTTGTTTATTATCTTTTACACATGGATGCAATTACATAGTGCTTGTTTTTTTTTTGTACTTGGCGTACTTCACTCAACATAATGAACTCCAGTTGTACCCACATTGTCCCAAATGACAATATGTTATCTTTTGTGTTCCTTAAGTAGTATTTCATCATGTGTATATTTTAGGCTTATATTGCTGGGATAAAACACCATGACCAAAAGCAACTTAGGAAGGAAAGGGTTTATTTCATCTTAACACTTCCAGGTAACATTCCATCACTGAGGGAAGTTAGGGCAGAAACCCAGGGCAAGAACCTGGAGGCAGGAACTGAGGTAGATGCTATTGAGGGGAGCTGCATACTAGTGTGCTTAGCCTAACTTGCTCAGCCTGCTTTCTTATAGAACCCAGGACTGACTTTCCAGGGGTGGCTGAACCCACAATGGGCCAGGCCCTCCCACATCAATCACTAATGAAGAACATGTCCACAGGTTTGCCTAAAAGCCCATCAGGTGGGAGCATTTTCTCAATTGAGGTTCTGTCTTCCCAAATGACTCCAGCCTGTGTCAACATGACATAAACATGAACCAACAGAGTGTATTTACCGATATCTCTTTAGTAATTCATCAGCTGATAGACATCGTTTGATTCCATTTCTTGACTATTGTGTACTGTACTGCAGTAATCATGTCTTTTAGATATCTGACTTACTTTCTTATGACTATATATACCGAGCAGTGAGATTCCAGAATCAAGGTACAATGAGTATACAAGTTTAAATTCTCACTAACAGTGTACCAGAGTTTCTTTTCTCCACATTTTCACCAGCATTTGTTACCTTTTCTCTTTTTGGTATTAGCCATTCTTCTTCTGGTGAAATGATATCCCATTGTGGCTTTTATTTGAATTTCCCTGATGATTTATGATATTAGCATTTTTAATGGCCCCATTGGCCATGTGACAGTTTTGAAAATTTTCTATTTAGACCGATTTACTATTTGAAAGTGGGATTTGGGGCTTTCTTTTTTTGCTATTGAGATTCTATAGCTCCTTATATATTCTAGATCCTTCTAAGATTGATATATCACATGCATTTTTTTCACATTCTGTGTAGTCTTCAAGTTTTCACTTCATTCTATTGAGTTTTTGCAGTGTAGAAGCATTTAGTTTTATGCAATCTAACTTTGTCAGTTTTGATTTTGTTAACAATTCACAGTGTATTTCTAATGGAATACACTTTTTAAATTATAGTTTCAATACAGCACTTCGTTGCATAACTGTGTTCTGAGAGGTGAGAATGGGAATTACAGTTTTATTTTGATTATTTGTTCCCACTAAGATACAGCTGAACAAAAATAGCATTGAATCTAAAAAATTGAAACAAACAAAAATGCTTAAGAAATGCTTTCAAATATCACAGATAATGGAGTCAGATTAATAGCACTCACCAAAGAGATTTCCTCTTGTAACTGCTAAATCATACCTGGACTTATGAAGGTAAAGAAAAGGAAAGTTATATATAAATACCTTTATAAAATATTTGTCCTCTAAAATTAAATGGGGAAAGGCCAGACATGGTGGTACACCTCTAATCTTAGTACTCAGGAGATGAAGGCAAGAGGATTAGGTGTTCAAAGTCATCCTCAGCTACATAGCAAACTTGACACTAGCCTGGGCTACATGAGACCCTGTCACAAAAGAAGATGAAGAGGAGGACCAAAAGAAAACCAAAACATCATACACAGTTTAAAATAAACAGCGTAAGTCCTATTTGCTGTAGGAGAAACATCTGTTTTAAATTCCCAGAGAGTGCATGATTCTTAAAAATGATGAAGCCAGATGAGAGTTCAGTCATAATAAGTTCTTAGAGATTAGGAAGTCTATTGTATTTCTTCTTTTATCTCCTTTAGTGTCCAGCACACTGCTAAGCTTGGCATGGTGGCATATACTTTATATTTAGTGGGTCCTCAGATTTTCTATACAGTTATGAATAACAGCAAGGCTCACAGATTACCTGTCTGCTGGTCCCATCTCTCTGGGACTCCTTTTGCATTGTAAATATTTGTTTGTCCGTGTAGCTCTCCTTTATATCCATGTCTTTTCTGCTCTTTTCTCAATGCATCTTCATCCCCTTTTCATTCATAATAGCTTGGTCTTCCCCAATCACATTGCACTGTTGCTCCTCTGGTGTGTGCTACACATCTGTCTTGTTCAGGCATGTTGGCTTCACCTTTCACTGACAATTTTCACATACACACACAACACAAATAATCATAATATAAAAACCAAGGTTTTTTTTCTTTTTTATTATTAAGAAATTTTCTGTTCATTTTACATACCAAGAACAGGTGCCCCTCTTCTCCCTCCTCCCACCCCCGAGCCTTCCTCCCCAACCCATCCCCCATTCCCGCCTCCTCCAAGGCAAGGACTCCCATGGGGAGTCAGCAGAGCCTGGTACATTCAGTTGAGGCGGGTCCAAGCCCCTCCTCCCTGCACCAAGGCTGTGCAAGGTGTCCCACCATAGGCACTAGGCTCCAAAAAGCTGGCTCATACACCAGAGATGGATCCTGATCCTACTGCCAGGGGGCCCCTTAAGCAGGTCAAGCTACACAACTGTCTCACCTATGTAGAGGGCCTAGTCCAGTCCCATGAAGGCTCCACAGCTATTGTTCCACAGTTCATGAGTTCCCATTAGCTTGGTTTGGTTGTCCCTGTAGGTTTCCCCATCATGATCTTAATGCTCTTGCTCATAGAATCCCTCTTCTCTCTCCCTGACTGGACTTCTGGAGCTCGGCCTGGTGCTTGGCTGTGGATCTCTGCATCTGCTTCCATCAGTTACTGGACGGAGGCTCTATCATGACAGTTATACTTACCTGGCAGGGGAGACACCATGATCAAGCAAGGTTTTTTTAAAAAAACTAAAAACAAAGTATACTTTAAAAATAGTTTTTAGTGTATAATGTAAGGGCTTAAGTTTATTTATTTGAATTTTATAATTTATTTTATTGTATTTATTTTAATTTAATCTTTTTTTTGTTTTCAATGGATTACTGTCCACTGTTAAGGTTCCTGGTGAATGAACAAAATACTTTCTCTAGATAAAAACCCACTTATATTAACTTTGTTTTTACTTTAATGGCTCTCAACTGATTTTTCCATAAATTATTGCCCTGAGCTAAGCAATCTAGTATCCACTTCCAAGACACAGTGGTTTTTATTTTCTTTTCATTAAGTCTTGGTTTTTATTGTTTTGCTTTACCTATTGTTATGATGACTGTTAAAAATCCTGTCACTAATCATTTAGTGCTAGGAACAATCAACCCCCGAATTCCATTTTCAGCTTCAGGGAGCACAAGAACTCACTCTTCCGAGCTGAATTTGAGAAAAACCTCTTCATTAATCACCCTCATCGACTTGGAAAACTACATTTTTCCAGTATGGGATTCTGCCATCCCAACATTCAGGCATAGGGCCATAGAATCAGATTCCACCACCGACCATAAATCAAACTCAGAATTTCATGTCTCATCATTGGAGCTGTAACTGTGAGCCTAAGCTTTAAAACTGACAGAATTTCACTAAGTTTTCTGAGAGAAAGCTCTAAACATTTTGGTCAAATGTCTAGAGAAAGGCAGAGGAAAATGGAATGAGAGGAGGGAAGGAAGGAGAAAGAAAGAGAGCCCGATTTTCCTGAAATCATCCTTAATTCAAGAACACTGTCAACGTGTTTTCACTCTATGACAGTTATATAAAAAACATATATGGTGAAAAGGAGCCCAGTAAGATAACTGAATCACGTATTTCTCTTTAGTCACTGCAAGTCTGTGCACTTCCTTAGTAAACAGTAGCAGTATGATAAAGGGTGGAACTTACTAATGCTGGCAGCTGCCTCACTGATGTTTTACTAATATGTTTGAATTAATTTCCAAGGATTTTCCTCAAATGAGAATGCACTGAAAAAAAATGATCTTTCTAACTCATAGTGACTTTTCTCAGCAATATTAGTGGATTGATTTTAAAGAAGCATCACAGGTCTAAACTAGTTTAGATCCAGTTTAGTAAATACTTCAATTTAGTGAATTAGGGTTGAGCACTCACTATGTTTAATGTAGAGCTATAATTAAGAACCAGGTTTTGGGGCTGGGTGTGGTGTCAAACACCTTTAATCCCAGCAGTCAAGATGCAGAGGCAGGGAGATCTCTGAGTTTGAGGACAGCCTGATCTACATAGTGAGCTCCAAATGGCCAGGAGTATATAAAGAGACCCTATCTTAACCCCTCTCCCCATGTAAAGAACCATGTTTAGACTCCACCATGACTTTTATATTTATCAACTCCCTGAATGTCTAGCAAAAAGAAATGCATTATTGTATTAAGAAACAAGCTAATGGCTGGGACTCTAGCTCCACAATGGCAAACAGAAGATCTAGGTTCCATTTACAGTAGATGAAAAAGGGGGAGGAGGTAAGCAGGGCAGATCCACCCCCATTGATGTGCATTTACTCTGCATTGATCTGCACACTCATCCTGCCATCTCCCCTTGAACCCCTCTTGAGCTGCCCAGGTTCTCACTGGCCATTTCTATCTTCCTTCCTTATGACTCCTCTAGATTACACCTGGAAGAGCTTGTATCTAGTACTTCGAAATTGTCTTAAAACTTTTGAAAACAGTAGAATAAAGAGATTTTTGGAATGATTAATGGAAAAGAAGGTGAGATTTTTAATTCAAAAGGCCATGGCCAGATTAATTTCTTTAAACCCGAGTTTTTCTGTTCATGGTAAATCAGAATATACATACCCTCTAAGACTGAAAACAAACAAGAGAAGGTAGTTTCATCTTTTATGTTCATCTTTTCCACTACCATTGACTTGTTAAAGAAACTGGCCATTATCCTGTATAAAGCACCATTTGCTGGTCTTGTCTGTTAGTTTCACTTGATGGCAATGAATTGTTAATCTGTTCCTTGTATTTCCTACAAGTGGAAATTAACTCTAAGAGGCTTAGATTCAGGTTCAAATTTTGGCAAAATTCTTCATAAGTGGTGCTGTTTCATGGTATATTACATCAGGATGAAGGGCTTGATTGTTCCATATTTTGGTGAGGAGTCAATTAATAGGAAGATTCAAAGGGTGATTTCCCCTTCCACATAACGATCAGAACTGATAGTTTTACCTATTGATGATTGTTGCTAAAATCAGTCATTTTATTAAGGATTATAAAATAGTGCTTTTTCTAAATCTATCATTACTTCTGTGCCTACTGGCTTGCATAATTTTGTTGAAAACAACTGTATTTGATCACCTAGCACTCTTTGTTTACTATGAAATATACAAATAAATCAAGATAAATTATTCATTTCTTAATTGTCAAATTTCAATATAATTAATCAGTACTCAAGTCACTTCCAATGCAAAGACTTTCTTTTATATTTAAAAAATCTTTATAAATTCACAGAGTATTATATTTTCAGTTTGTTTTAATTATTTGTACTCATTATTGTTTTTAATGGTCAGACTATATCTTTGGCTAATGATAGTCCCTTTCCCTACATCAGTTTTGAGAGAGTTCTAGAAAAAATGTATTTACGATATCAAGATCTTGAGTTGCAAGAACATAAATTCTAAATTTATTTATATCCTTTCTTTCTAATTCTGACAATTACTCTGTATAAACATCGAAATCTCATATGAACTGAGTATATTTCAACCCTGTATGTATTTACTATATCACATTTGGTGTCTGAAATTCAATGCTTAAGAGCATTCATTAATACATAATGTATTTCTAGGAGGATTTGAGTATAAAGAAACTTTCTTTGGAGGGAGGAACATTTACCTGTTTGGTATGGATATATTTTAGCTTAAATGGTGACATACTAAATAACTCCTTTTCTGTCATGTGCCTATGGTTAAGAGGTGGATACATATAAGTATCTTGCTCTCTTAACATGTGCCTAATGCTTTGCATTTGGATGTACCACAATTTAGTTAAC
Organism: Peromyscus attwateri; assembly: GCA_902168425.1. NCBI lineage: Eukaryota > Metazoa > Chordata > Mammalia > Rodentia > Cricetidae > Peromyscus > Peromyscus attwateri. Next base: position 7,297 of record CABHPP010069538.1, on the reverse strand, counting down.
CATGCTTCTATTGATGTACATTTGTAGCTTTTTCTGATATATTTCTATTATAAATGAGGCTTCAGTAATGATCTTTGCAAATAAATCATTTCACATTTATGCAAACTTATTGGGATGACTGCCTAAGTGTAGAATTTTTGTATCATTAATATACGCATTTAAAATTTCCAAGTTGCCTTCCATAAAGATAGCTCCATTTCATAGTCCAACAGTAGTTCATAAGTATGTCTGTTTGCATGTACAGATGTATTCCTTCATTTAGAATTATATTACAACTACAAAAACTTATCTCCATATTGACTTTTAAAATGCAAATATATAAGAAAAATCTAAAATGAAAGTGTGGGACAAAATGAGTCTATGCTAAAGAATTTGTTTGCCAATGTCCAATATCTACATGATGCCAATGTCATGCCATATCTCTCCAGGGATTAGATCAGCTATACATACAAGTTTGATGGAAAGTGGCAGTGAGAGCAGTTTTTAAGATAATTTTACTTCTGTTCATAATGATATGCACATGGCCAAAGGAATTTTATGCAACTTCTGGATATTTCTCAATCATATAATCAAACTGAATAACAATATGATTAATTCATTAATTATTACAAATAAGCTGTATTACCAGTTTGTGTGTAATCAAGCACCTAATACTGGCCCCTCTATATTTGTCTTAAAGTTCTAAAAATAAATATATTACATTACGTATTTTTGAAATTTTTCCCTACTATTCCACGAGGCCCCCTCTTTATTCTCTCAGATATATTGAAGAGGAATAGCTCTAAATCTTATTTCTGAGGGGGAATTCATTTAATTTTTAGGTTAACGTATGAAAGCATGGTTTTAATTATGTTGTGTTCATATATGCATTCCTATACTTTGTTCTAATCTGCTCCCTCCCCGCTGCCCTTATTTCTCAAAGGGTACTATGAGTAGCTGCTTGGTTTAGATATAGCCTAAAAACAGTATACTGCTTCAAGCTCAGAGATAAGTGCTGAGAATAAACCCTCTGACCTCTTTTTTGTTTGTTTGTTTATTTTGTTGTTGTTGTTGTCCTCATTCAGGGTAAGAGCAGAAGTGATGTCTACTGTGTTATTCTTTGGGTTGAACCACCAACCCAAAAAGTATTTGCTTCCTCATTGGATCCATTTTGGACCACACAAGGTAGAAGAATAGATATAGTCTAAGCTCTATAATAGGCTTTGTGATGTAGAAGATTGGAAATACATTAGCACTTGTGAAGAACAATGTTTTTAGACCAATGGAAGATGTCCTTTGTTTTGCTTAATGCTCTTAAATGCCCCGTGTTGTCTGCTGTCCCTTGTAAAGAAAGATGATACCACTCAATCAAGCACCATTAGCAGAGTTTACGCATTAAGTTGTTTTCTTTTGCCAGTCATCGTAATGAGCATGTATTAAGCCACCTGCCCCCTTTCCTGTCCAGGCCCTCTGGAAACTAATGGCAAACACTGTGAAACAGCTGCTTTGACTTAATGGTGAAGTGAGGAACTGAGAGTTAGCTGGCATTTGCAGGGATTAAGCTCTGTAACTGTGACCTCATTATCACTGGACTGCAACCCACTGAGTTTTCTGGCCTCACACCCATAGTGTGTTACAGCTCTATTTAAAAACAGATGATCATGAATGGTCTGAGGAAAGCTACATCCTAGCTAAACAACAGAAAATTCCCCCACTGAATTTCATAATCTTCCTAATGAAAGCTTGTACCTCCTGGTTCTAGCTTCATTCTACGTATTTAGGTCATCAAGTGATGACTTACATAATTTATACTATTTTATTTTTTACCTTAGATACACATATAAATAAACTTCATGAGAGAAAACACTGCACCACCTCTAACATCATTGCAAACAGTATTCCTCACCATTCCTAATGGATATTGAAGTCCCAGTCAGGAATTTTATACCCATTCAAGATGATTATGTTTTACATCTACTCTAATATTTCAATACAAGGGCATGTGTGACAGTATCAAACAAACATTTGTGCAACTTTATGTCAACTGCACTTATATAGTAAAATGATTTCTATATAGGGCCCTATTGAGTAGTAACTCTCTTAAATAGTCATGACAGTTACATTTTTATCTCAGCCATGTTAACATGAACATTAATTGAATTTCATTATGGCATCTTCATAAATAAAATGGCAAATGTGAAAGATGTAGTTGAGCAATGGCATCAAACAAACCATGCATTTTTAAACTCAGATATTAGCTGTATACCATGGCAAGCTACTCACAATTGCCCAGTTCCGATTTACTCATTTGTAAAATGAGGCAAATAGAGAGTTGCACAGAGTGGGCACTAAAAGGGATCATTCATTTCCAGTGAGTTGGCAGAGAGAATGTCTCAATAAATGATAAAGGGATTTCTACCAACAGCAGCAGGAAAAGTAAGAGTAGATATAAAAAATAACCAGCATAAATGGGGATTATGTTCCTGACTGTGACCTCATTAGCACCACACTTGAACCTGTGAAACATTAAAAGGGAGTAGCACCTCTCCTTCAGGCGACCTTACTCATTCCCACCAGGCTTACCACATACCTCATTGCTTCCTAATGCCCTTTTCTCTTTATTCAGTCTGCAAAGTTTCTCCTATCCTCACTTTATTGCCCTCCTACCCTCTAATTCATTTTCATACTGACATCAAAGTGATTTATCCCAACTATTAGTCTTACCATGTTGTTGCCCTGGCAACTATTTAGCATGGTTTGACATTGGCTCTCAATGTCAACCTCAAAACCTAGTGGAGAATAGTGATAATTAAACTGACTTGTGAGGAAAATGGAGAAATGGTGAATTGTTTCTTTCTGGACCTTTCAGGCTAGATGCCAGTGTTTCCATTTGAGGACTGTGTACTTGGCCATGACAAGGCGAACCTATGGATAAAGCATCTGGTGCAAAGCTCAGAGCCTAGCAGTGGTATTCATCACACTGTAGTTGATGAGGCCCCATGGCTGAACAATCTGTTTCATGTTCTTTAACTATGCTGAAGGTTTAAAAGAGCTCTACTTCGTAGTTCAGAGAACTTGCTTAGTTGTTTCCTATTGGGCATATCCTTCTCACTCTTGGGGCTTCAGCGTTCTCATCTGTAATGACGAGGTTAAACTGGACAAACCTGTCTTCCATTCAGTTCTACTAATATATAATTTCCTTGTACCATCTGAGGAACTGAGATTTTTAATAAATAAAATTTGCATAATAAATAAATATTCTCCTTAAAACATTATCTCTTCAATAAAATGAGAATAGAAGGATAGAAGAATCAATTAAGTTGTTGGCAAAAAGAAAATCAAATTGACAGTGTTGTTCCTTAAGCATGCCAAACCTAGTATGTCAGTGAATAAGGAATTTTATTCCCCATCTTTATCAGTCTGATTTCTGTACATCCTAAAATGCCAATAGATGATAGAGTTTTCAAATTAAAATGAAGTAAAATTATATTGTGTAAGCATATATATTGTGATATTTTAATATACTTCAGCACTTTGCAAGGCTCATCTTTTGGGAATCTGTGTGCCACATGATTAGCATAAAGGTTGTTTCCTAATTACCCATGTGTCACAAATATTACAAAGAGAGGACTGTTGAACTTCACCACCTACAACCACCTCTCAAACAAATAACTTGACCATGAACTATACTTATTAATGGTGATTCTTATACTTTATTAAGTAAAAATAATTATGTTACAAGTATTTAGAGATTTTGAATCAGTTCATGATATTTAGCAGTCACATTATGATATTTCAATTACCTCTATCTTAGGTAAATATTGAATTTCTATTAATTTTGAAACATTAGGTATCTTGAAAACTCCCAGATATGTAAAGAGTTTCCTATTCATCTATAGACTACAATTGGGAAGTTAGTTGCTATATTAGAGAGCAATCAACAAAATAATAATCATTAATAGCTACTTGGCAATTACTATGTACGTCTTTTAAGCTTAGCATACATTTAATCCACCTTTGAAGGTAAATTACGGAGAGTCACACAACTAGAAGCTGGTAGGATTTGAATCAGGAGAGATTTGGATGAGTAGGCATGAGGAATGCTATTCTCAGCCCAGCAGTGGTCAACAAATGTGATTTAATCAATGAATCTTGATATTGAAATCTCTTGAAGAAAACAAAACAAACAAACAAACAAAAAACTCTCATGTTATTGAGTCAGAAATCAATCTTCAGTTATTGAAGTGTAAAAATACAGTAGACTTGGGGTTCGGTGAAATGTTAGGTATTCTAACATGGAGTGGGTCATCGGGTACTAAGTTTCACTGTACAATACCTGAATTTGTGCATATTCAGTTGAAGATTCCAAAGAGAAGTTGGTCAGAGCAGCACCTTACTGATCAGTGCCCTAAGGCCATCTACCTAATAGCATGGTTGACTGGGGAGGGGCATGACATGAACCCATTTTAAGACCGAACTAAAGGGAGGAGGAAGGGGAAAATGTCTCCCCACTGAACAGCTGCATGAATCCAGTAAAGTGAGAGAAGAGCAAATGAAGGGAAGCACTCATTTTTAGTTACTAACACATGCTCTAGAATTTCAGGTTCCTTAAATTGTCTGTTTGTAGTGAGCCTCTGCCAATGTATGTTGTAAATCCTGGGATACTGGGCTTTCAGGGTTAGGACTCCAGCAAGTTTAAGACAATAAAATGCTGAAGGGAATGGAGGGACAAAACAGACAAGAAAAGAAAGAAAGCTAAGGATTTCAAGGTAAATCTCCAAAGATGGTAAACACTAATCCCTCTTGAACTTCCAGTCAATCATAGTTTTATTCCCTAGAGCAGTGGAAATGGACTTCAGCGGTTGGAGGAACACCCACGGAGAATAAGGGAAAAGTCACCATGTGGGCTAGCCTTTTGTCACCCTAGCTTTAACTAGACCAGCTCCCATCTTGCTTATTTTATGTATTGTAAGTTCACATGTATGATTTTTATTTAATGTGTTCTAAGCTGAAAGAGAAAAGAAAAGAAAACTGCAAAACCATTTCTCAAGGGAGAGAGACTAAAAAAATCTCTACAAACTGTTCAAACAGATCACCCTTAAAACTCTGCTGTTGAAAAGTAAAAATATTCTAGCAAGGTTTTTAGGGCTGGGACATTGGGAGAGGGCAACTCCCAGTCAGCATATCAGTTATTCTCTGCTACAGCCGCAATAAGGGCTAATAACAGCAGTGACCGTACTAAGCTTCAGCACTGATGTAGACTCAGGGTCAAATGCTTTCTTAAACTGTGTCATTTGCTACTATCTTATTTTTACAAATACCGTTGTTCTTCTGCATCTGAAGGAATGCAAGTGTTTTAAACATCTAAAGATAAACCAAATAAAGACTTAAAAACCATAGTTAGCAATTAGATTTGAAGAGCTTCTTGGGGCTTTTTGCTGCTGAAATACACATCAGGTTGAGACAATTTATTCCTCTGAACTCAATTTAATGCTGAGTTCAAAACGATAAATCACACACTGACCCCAAACTCAGGAATGTCTGATCATTTATTCCAAGAAGGAAGTGTCTCATGAAGATTCAATTGGATGAAATACTTTCTTTATTGAAAGGAAAGATCTTGTTGCAATTGAATATTTGTTTAAGAATAGTTTTATTAATGTGTTGATTCATCAAATATTTATAGGGCATCAACTATAAGTTCTGAATGTGGAATCTGTAATACACAATATCAACGATGGATTTGTTTAATATAAGCATAAACCATTTTTGAGAAATGCCAAGTGTTTGTTCAGGTAACACGTAGTGATTAAGTGTAATATTTAGTCTAATTTCGAAAACTAATTTTAAAGCTAAGCAGAATGTGGTTTGTAAATTGTATAGCCTGGGAAGGTTACTTAACCTTTCTGACTCTCGGGCTTCTGACTTATGACATGAGAATACTATAGATGAATATGGGAAGGATCACATAAAATCAAGTATATAAAGCTCTCAGCACTGTGTTTGACATACAGAGCACATTCAATACATGCTTACTGTTACTGTGGTAACTGGGAAATTACTAGCCCAGTGTTGCACAGCTTGTGGTGGTGAGGTGATCTTAAATTTCTGCTACTAGTCAAATATTTCTTACCCTACACTATCCGTTTCCTTTTCTGGGAACAGGTAATATAAGCATCCTAGGCTTTTGAGAAGTATTTTGGCTCATCCAAGGAGAAGAGTCATAAAGAAATGCCTGGTGTAAGAAACCAATTCCTGAACCTGGAGTTATGGCTCATGGCTGTAATCTCAGTATTTGGAAGGCTGAAGTAAAAAGATCAAAGTAAGGCCATTCTAGTTTGCATGGGGTAAAAGAGACAGATATATAGAGACAGACAGACAGGCACGTGCACATACACACACACACACACACACACACACACACACACACACACACACAGAGAGAGAGAGAGAGAGAGAGAGAGACAGAGAGAGAGAAAGAGAGAGACAGAGAGAGACAGAGAGAGACACAGAGAGACAGAGAGACAGAGAGACAGAGAGACAGAGACAGAGAGAGACAGAGAGACAGAGAGACAGAGAGAGAGAGAGAGTCCCTAAACTGAAACATCTAAACATTAGTGTGTAGGAAGTAAATGAATCACTGAGCAGATTCTATCCTAGCTGGTTCACTTGCCACAAATGAACTAGATACCTCCTCATCTGGAGATGATGGATGCTGGGAAGACCTTCAGAAAACAAGTGTGATTCACAGAAATACACTGGAAATTCAGCCAGACAATACATTTTTAAAGTTAAAATAGAAGCATAAGTACTACAAAGACTCAAGGAATGATGTTTTTTTTAAAAAAAAAAAGAAAGATATTTCACATGAGTGAAAAACTCACAGAAACTGTTGAGAATTGAGCAAAAAGAAAAATAAAGATGGAAGCTCTATAACAGAGCCCCGGTTTTATTCCTTTGTGTAGGTACAGCACTGACATAACACTGAAAGTGACTGATTCTTTAAATGAAGGCTTAGAGATACATAAAACAGCTACTCTGTCCATATGCTAAAAATAACAGTTGAGTTACAGTTGCCTAAGCAAAAGATGATCTATTCTTTTCTGAAATTTACTTCAGTCAATCACAGTCCTGAAATGTTGGTTGTTTTAACATAGAAAGAATATTATGAATATTAAAGGGCTTCCCTGAGAAGATCAAGGCCAGTATGCTAAATTCACAAGTGTGTAGCCCAAGAACTGGTGCCAGAAAATCCAATGGGAGGTTCTTGTTCAGCACAAAGGATTCATTGTGATTATTTCAGATGTAATTAGTATAT
>CABHPP010069529.1:0-22653 GCA_902168425.1 Peromyscus attwateri | reverse complement strand
CTGAAATGGATTACATCTAATCATATTTTTGGCCAAAGAGATTCCACAGACACCCACAAATAAACCAGGCTATTGCTAAGGCTACTTGTTGCTCTCCACAAACTGAAGGCAAGGCCCTGCTGTTGAAAACAATATCTACATAACTCTTTAAGCACAGAGAAGTCTATGTAGTGCCTACCTAGAGGTTTTACACCTATCAACTAGTATTTATGTTACTAGGAGGTACTCTACATGGTGCCAAAAGAGACAGGTAAATACCAATCCAGATACAAACACTTAGATCAACAAAAATTACCTGCTTGCAAGCTACTTTGGTGGCATAGTGCCATAAAGTATTTTTGAGTAACCAACCAATATCTGATTTGAGTTAAGGCCCATTCCATGAAATAGAAGCCATACTCTAAGCTTCCTGGGTGGCCAAGAATCTGAGAATAGATAGGTCAGGGGAATAAGGGAAAACTTATTTTATTATAAAATTTTATAATAAAATATAAAACCAAATTTTATTGTTCTTTGAAAGGAATCTAGCAATAAAATGAGTACTAAAGACATTGTGCTATATTTATAGATCAATGCCTTGGTCAGCCATTATCAGAGAACTTTTCCTCTGATGTAGATAGAAATAAATACAGAGACTTAGAGCCAGATATCATGCAGAGAATGAGAAGCTTTTGGAACATTCAGCCCTAAACTCAATGTCTTCATGAAATCCCTTCCCTCAAATCTCAAGGAACCCTGTAGAAGAGGAGGCATAAATAGTATAAAAGTCAGGAAATGGAGGACACCAAGAAAATAAGGCCCTCCTCAACAGGATCAAGGCAAATATGAACTCACAGAGACTAAGACAACATGCACAGGAGTTATATATCTCTGTACTAAGTGGTGTCCTAGAGCTCATAAGAAAAGTAGACATATATTCCATCCACAACCACTAAGCTATCTCCAATTGATAGTCAACTCACTAAGCTATCTCCAATTGATAGTCAACTGAAAGTGGAAATTTAGTCTCTTTGGGAAAACACACCACTCGTAAGGGTAAGCCACATGCCCAACTGTAGCTGGTCAACAAAGGAACTCAATAGCTACTTTGAAAATCCTTTGCCTAGTAATGCAATTAGAGAAATTTTTTTTCTTCTTCATATGCCTTTTGTCTGTATGTCATGGGTTCTGGTTTTGAGTTTTTATGGGATTCCTTTTTCTATGAAGTGTTCATCTGCATCTATAAGCATTTCTTGTGGTTTTTTTTTTTCCTTTGGCTCTTTTTCTTGTTTCATTGTTTTTTTTTAATTTTCTGATTTATTTTGATTTATTTATTTATTATTTTATTATTATTCCTTAAATGTCTGTTTTCTTAAGGGGAGACAGAAAGGGTGTGAATTTGGATCTGAGGAGAGGGGAAGAGGAACTTCAAAAAGTGGGGGTCAGGGAAACCATAATCAGAATATATTGTATGAAAAAAATACATTTTTTTAAAAAAAAAAAACTTAATTTGACACCATTCCAGGGAATACAGGATTTTCTTCTTTTGTAATAAATCCAAAAAATTTGTCCTTTGAAAGATATGTTACAGGAAAAAGTGATTTACATAGCTAATCCTCAAGAGTCTGTGTGAGATGTTCAGGACTTTTTCACCGGCAGGTGTGGAAATGATGGTGATGGGAATTTGACTTGATTGGGCAGGGATCATAAGTGAATGTAAGACACTTGATCTTCAGGCAGGCTGTGGGGGTTGATGTGGTTGGTGGTAAAACTTTCTGGTGAGAGGGTTCTTCCAGGTAGGTGTTAGAAACATTTGGCAGGCCATATAGAGTTGACAGCACAAGTCTGGAATGAAAACAAACTTGGGCAATAAATCTAAATGAATATATGCATTCTGAGTCCACACATCTTCCTTATTCAGAAAGGGTCTACCTCTTATGTTCTCTTTAATTCTGTCCATCAAGACACAGCAGCAAGTTCACTACCAATTCTTCATAATCCCATTTTTTTTTCTCTCTGCCTGTGGTTGAGGTTGAGGTGTTGACAATTTCTCACCTTCAGACTCCCTTAACATTCTTCTTCTGCTGATGTCTTCATGATCTGGGGTGCTTGGGGTGTGGTGATTCTCCTCAGAATCCTGCATCCTATTCCACATCCCACTGTAATCTTCTAGGTTCTTACCTTGCTAGAGCAGAAGAGTGGGCTTTGTCAGTGGTGGATGGAATGGAGGTGCAGCTTCCTGCTGTTTATCTCCATTTTTTGCATAACATAATTCTTTATTGATTCTTTGAAAATGTGACATCATGCACTCCAACCCAGCTCATCTCTCAGTCCCTCCATATCCACCCCTCACCCCTTCAGCATCCAGGGGTAGAGTATTGTTTTAATGTGCGTTACTTTTGTTTATGCTCTGAAACATTTGTCTAATGATGCAAAGGTGTATTACATTTGTTTGATTAAATAAAATTAACCTGTAGTCAGGGGGTTGAGTCAGCAACTAGCTGCCAGGAAGTTGTAGGGGGGAACCAGGTGAAGAAAAGCTTTTAAGTAGGGGCCGGGAAAACAATGAGGGCTTTTTGGGATACACCAGCAAAGAGGAGAGGTGAGATACTTGCTATTCAGTCTCTCTCAGGAGCAGAATTCTACTTCAGCCTTTGAATCTTGAGTTATAATACTTCTTTACTCACTCTAGCGGCACTGAGAGTTGTAGTGTGCCATACACTGTACCCCTTTGTCCAATAGCCCCATTCACAAATGTTCATTACAATGAGTCGTTGTTCTGGCTCAAGTCTTCTTGCACATCATCATCACTGGACCCTCAATGAAACTCCTCTCAGATATCCTGCTGTTGCCCCAAGTCATGGAGATCTTGCAGCTATTGCTCCAGAGGACCAGTCCCTTTGCTTGCTCCAGCAGGTCATAGATGGGAAAGATGTTAGGTTGGGCCAACCCAAGACCCAGGATGTGGGTGTGGGTGGTAGCTGAGCTGATCTGCCTAGGTCACTGGAGCTTTAAAAGTTCTTTTAGTGGTTTAGAGACCTCAAAACAAGTCAAATTGGATCCTTGGTCAACCCAAAAAACAATTTCAGATATTCTAATAGGAAACAGATTTGGTGTTTATCCAAATAGAAACAAACCATACCTGAGAGCACAGAGTTAGGCTTTTCAAGGAAAGTTGAAATTTATTAACATATTTTGAGCATACACCTGTCAGAATGGCTAAGAACAAAATCACTGATGACAGCTTCTCTTGGAAAGAAGGTGGAGTAAGGGTAACACTCCTCCACAACTTGTAGAGCCAGTCTGGAAATCAGTATGGCAGTTTCTCAAAAAATTGGGAATCAATCTACCTCAAGATCCAATGATACCACTCTTGGGCATATACTCAAAGGATGCTCAATCATACCATAAGAACACTTACTCAGTTATGCTCATAGCACTTTACTCATAATAGCCAGAACCTGCAAACAACCTAGATGCCCCTCAGTTGAAGAATGAATGAAGAAAATGTGGTACATTTACACAATGAAGTATTACTCAGCAGTAAAAAACAGTGACATCCTGAAATTTGCAGGCAAATGGATGGAAATAGAAAAAATAATATTGAGTGAGGTAATCCAGACTCAGAAAGACAAACATGGTATGTACTCACTAATAAGTGGATAGTAGATGTAAAGCAAAGGATAACCAGCTACAATCCACAGATCTAGAGAAGAAGCTAGGTAACAAGGAGGACCCTAAGAGGTACAGATGAATAACCCTGGGAAGAGGAAACAGATGAGATCTCCTAGGTAGGGGTAGGAGGTAAAGGAGAGGGACTAGGGGATTGGAACATGAAGGAACAGGATGATCAAGTTGGGGGAAGGACAGAGAGTGAGAGGAATGAAAGAGATATCTTGGTAGAAGGGGACATTGTGGAGTTATGGAGAATCCACAAGGATGACCCCAGAGAAGACTTCTAGCAATAGTGGAGAGGGTGCCTGAACTGGCCCTCCCTTGTAATGATTGGTGACTACCCTAGTTGTTATCATAGAACCTTCATCCAGTCACTGATGGGAGCAGTTGCAGAGATCCACAGTCAAGCATTGGGCCAAGCTCTGGAAATCCTGTCGAAGAGAGTGAGGAAGTATTAGAGGAGCCAGGTGGAGTCAAGATCATGTCAGGGAAACTACAGAGACAGCTGACCAGAGCTCCTGGAGACTCTAGACCAATAGCTAGGGAGACATCATGGTACCGACCTAGGCCCCTCTGCATGTGAGAGACACTTGTGTAGCTTGGTTTGTTTGTGGGACTCTGAGCAGTGGGGCCAGGATCTGTCCCTGGCGTTTGAGCTGGCTTTTTGGAACCTATTCCCTATGGTGGGATGCCTCACTCAGCCTTGATGCAGGAGGGCAGATCCTCAACTTGATATGCCATGGATTGTTGACTCCCATGGGAGGCCTTACCCTTTCTGAGGTGTGGATGGGGATGGGGTAGAAAGGAGGTAGGGAGAGGGAACAGGAGGAGAGGAGGGAGGGGAAACTGTGGTTGGTATGTAAAATAAATTAAAAAAAATAATTGTAAAAAATAAATTATTGAAATGAATAATTGAGGAAATAGCAAGACAAACCTATAAATTTGGGCATGGGCTTCTCTAGGAAGAGTCTTCATTAAGTGTCATTATATCCTGTTGGTGAATCTGAAGTTTCAACTCAGAGTTGTTAATACCACCCTCCCCCCCCCTTTCTCTTTGCTGGATAAATAATATTATAGGGTGGATCAGAAGGCACTGTGGATAGAAATAAGTTTGAACCAAAAGCTGCTATGTGGTTCAGGAAATGGCTTTTTAGAGCAAAGGGTACTTGTGGTGAGATACCTAGAAAACTGCAGATTTATAATTGGAAAAGTAAAAGGCCTTTAAACAAATGCTCCTAGTTGGGTTAAATTGCTGTCAGCTGTCAAACTCCTTCCCTTCTTCCCATGTTACCATGTTTCCCTGGTTTTCTATCCTGCTTTGACTTGAGATGTCTTTTTTTTTTTTTTTCATTAAGAGAGCTTCCATTCATTCTACACATCAATCACAGACCCCCATCCCCCCTTCCCCACCCCAGCCTCTCCAACCCATCCCCCATTCCCTCCTCCCCCAAGGCAAGGTCTCCCATGGAGAGTCAGCAGAGCTTGGCACACCCAGTTGAGGCAGGTCCAAACCCCTCCTGCCTGCACCCAGGCCGTGCAAAGTGTCTCACCATAGGCACCAGGCTCCAAAAAGCCGACTCATGCACCAGGGACAGGTCCCAGTTCCATTGCCTGGGGGTCTGCCCACTGCCTGGGCCCCTAAACAGTTCAAGCTAAACAACTGTCTCACTTATCCAGAGGGCCTACTCCAGCAACATGGGGGCTCCCCAGCCATTGGTTCACAGTTCATGTGTCTCCACTAGTTTGGCCAGTCGTCTCTGCGTTTTTTCCAATCATGGTTTTGGTATCTCTTGTTCATAGAATCCCTCCTCTCTCTTGCCGATTGGACTCCTGGAGCTCCGCCTCGGATCCAGCGGTGGATCTCGGCATCTGCCTCCATCAGTCACTGGATGATGGTTCTATGATATAAGTTAGGATATTCAGCCATCTGATCACCAGAGTAGGTCAGTTCAGGCACCCTCTCAACAATGGTTGAAATGTCTTTTAATCATGAAGATTTTAGGTCACAGTGATAGAGACTAAGGTGGAGCAAACAACCATACATATACCACCGGCTTGGACTCTAAGGGTTAAACTGTGAATGACACTTCTTTCTGCATCCCAAGCTGTGCTTCCTTTAACTTTTATCAAATTGTTTTCTGCTAGTAACATTGATTTGTCCCATAGCACAATTATTCTTAATTTTATTCATAAACTGGGAAACAGTTTAATATATTATTGTTTGAACAACTATGAAAATGACTAGTCATTTATTATATCTACTTAATGAAGCACATGAATAGATTTCTATAAGTAGCACCACATTGCATATAATTATTAGAGATTACATGGTTGCGTTAATGACTTTGGCTTGAAACATTTTTTGAAATTCACATTTTCATGAATATTCGAATTACTTTTTTCCATCTGTCTCAAATCAAGACCTGCAAAAAGAATTATAACAAAATGCTCATTGACAATCTAATTTAGACCTCCTCCAGGTAAATAGGGTTATCTTTCTTATCTCAATATTTAAGATATGTAATCGACATTGAGAAATTTCCCAAAATATTTCAGTGAAGAACTTTTTTTCTTTACTTACATTAGCCAAAAATCAGCTGTTTATAGCTCCTTTTCATGATTATAATAAATATTTATTTTATACATGTATGTGAATTCCTTGAGAAATTTACATATAAGAATAAAGCATTATTTCTAATTGTTCAGAAAACCTTGTACTTTATTCAAAAAAACTTAGTTATAAATACAGAAATAATATTATCATATTATATTTAAATAGCTAACAATCACCATAGCTACTTGGGCAGATAAATTTGAGTTAAATGTCATGTTTTATACTGGAAGGCCATTCATATGGTTGCTATTCTGAATCAGGCTCAAGTTGGTATTATATATTCAAAATTATTGATTTGACTTTTTTAGTGAATATCATCTTAGGCATTGAAAATCAGTTCAATGAAATCCTGAATTTTTTCTCAATATTTAAATGACAAACTATTAATGAGGATTCTGCACTAGCAGTTTTGTTACAAATAAGTATCCTCTCATTTTATAATTGTGGACATCTCAAAACAAAGCATTTCATATCAAAATGAGTTTATTAATGATTAAGCTTGTCTCAGATTGGTTAGAAATGCTGTCATACAACCAAAGAATTAATGGCTATAGTAGAAACAGCGTTATATCAAATCTTTCTGTAAATCTTTGTTTGGAATGAATGGCTTAGCACTACGTGTCAAAATGTTTCACATCATTTGTATTCACCTCCACTATGTTTATTTGCTCCTTGAAAAGTAAAATTAGATGAGAAAATCTCATGTCCCATGCACTAAACACTGAGAAAGAAGTTAGTTCTAAGTTCAAAGCAAATTCGAAGCACTTGGTTATTAAAACACTTTGTAAGACAATTGTTAGAGTAAAAGAAAATTACTACTCCTACTTAGTATTGTATATGGTAGGGCAATAATCAAATGCTTCAATTTTTCTGTTATTGTTTAAATATATTCAAAAAAGGAGAAACAATTACATATCATCTTAGTATTTTTATATCTCACTGTCTCATAACTGCTTTAGTTTTCTTTCCTGAGTTTTAATTTTTTTTAAATTATTCACACACTGTACTTTGTTCATATTCTTCCTGTCCTCTCACTCCAAAACATGAAGCCATTTGCAAATGATAGCTGCTAGAAGAGGGGAGGTCAGTTTTCTGCAATGGAGAGATACTGGTATATTAACCAAACTCTTCTTAGTATTTTTATGTTAAAGAAATATTGAACACTCATGGTAGTGATTATTTGGTTTAGAAACCATACTGACTTGGTAAACATGGAAGACAATTTCCAAGGTTTTGTTTTCCTGGCTACTTTTATCCAGTTCTCTAAATTCATACAGCTTTGATCACTGGACTTTGTTTTTCAAATTATTTAATTTCAATATAGGAATGTAAGATGCATGCAAAAATATGTAAAACAAATGGAAGCCATGAGGAAAAGCTCCTTTGGTGTCCATGAATCCCTAAATGACAAATAACTAAAATTCAGTAGTATACATTAAACTTTTCCATGATGTGTTTTAAGAACATGCTTTTCTTCTAAGAAATATGCATTTGTCGAATGTGGATGCATAATATATTTTAACATGGGTGGATTTTTTTAAAGTAAACTCGACAATGTCCAAATAATAACTAAAGAAATTATTCCAGGCAAAACAGTGGCAAATAAAATTTTCTCATCAATCAGAACAATAACTGAATGTGAATGTTCTCTCTATTGGCATGGGCTACATTTAACTCACTTCTTATACACCCACTACTTATACCAACTACTTTTCATAATAACTCCATAAGAACTTTCAAGAGTGATGATTTAATGACTAAGTGATGTTTCTAAAGGTCAGAGAGATATTGTAGATTATGTAATTTCTAAACTTTCCCTGACTGCTCATCTGTTCCCTCAAATCTGTTAAGGGCACTTCTCCAGATCCATATTAGCAATACATCTGCTACACTTGATCAGGTCGGAACAGAACAGAAGTAAACACCAGATATTTGCCCAAGGCAGATTGATTTTAATTTATTTTGGAAAGGATGGTCAGTTTACGATGTTCTAGAAAATGACTGTCTCTCTGAACACAGGTTACAATACTAATGTTGATTGAAATTCAGTCTCTGCAGTTGATTAAGCTCTTTTTTGATAAAATTAATTAGAAACTCAGAAAGGAGCAAAATAATTTTAAAGTTCTTTATTGCTAACAGGATATCTTTATTTTAAAATATATCATAAGTTTATATGTGTTTTGCCTGCATGTATGTGGGCCACATGCTTGCCTATAGCCAGTGGACGCCAGAAAGAGTGTATTGGATCCCTTGGAACTGGAGTTATGTTTGGTATCAAACTGTCAAGAGCATATGGGGACCAAACATGGGTCTTCTTCAAGAGCAGCAAGAGCTTTAACCTTTGAGACAACTGTTCAGCTTCAGCATGGACTATCTTAAAGTAACAAAAATATTGGAGGGAAAGGGAAAAGACTCACTGATTAACAACACTTCCTGTTTTCCAAAGGACCCAGTTTGGTTCCCAACACACAAGTCTGGTAACTCACAGTTGCCTATGATGCCAGTTGCAAAAGTGGAATCTGATGCCTAGTTTGGGATTCTGCAAATACCCACTACATATACATGAGTAAATAAAAATAAAATGACTCTTAAAAACTATTGGAAGGTAATAAACTTAACCTGTCTTCATTCTTATAGTGATTTCAATAAATTTCACTTTTGCACAGTGTTTTTTTCCCACAATTGTAACAGTCTTCATGATAGAATGAAAGAGATATGTAATTTGTACACATTGATGATGTCTCTTTAACTCAACTTTTAAATCCTTTTAAAAATTGTTCCTATATATCTTGATAATAGGAGTTATGTTGATGACATAATGTCTTAGAACTTGCCTTGAAAACAAACTGACTGATGAACTACAAGAGTACCTATTTTAATCATATTTTAAAGTCATTCTGTGTATATTTCATGTTCATTCATGAAGTATTGTGGAGGCCCACAGAGGTTTCCCAGTGAGATCTGAGCTTGCTTTACCCAGCAGGGCTGCATAGGGGAATGATTGGACCACAGGCATGGTTACCAGGTGTTTGGAAGGGTCTGCACTTGGCTGTGCTGTGTGCTTTGATCTAACAAGGTCGAAGTTTTTTGCCCCATCCCTTTGCATTGTTATAAAAAGCCCTTTTGAAGAGACAGAAGGGGTGGTGGATTTTGATCCAAGTTCTCCCTAAGCTATCCTGTGTTTCTGTCTGTCTCCTCTCTGCTATCTTTCTATCCAAAAGTTTCTTATTTTTCTCTTCTCCTCATAGGAACCCTTGAAAACGTGGGAGCTGGCCTCCCACAAAGAATTTCTATAGGTCAGTCAAGTCAATGCCTAAAATCCCATTTCAGACTCAGAATTATTTATCAGCTTCTTCTCCATTCATCTTCTTCTTCTCTTGCCTGCTCCAATGTCTAAATTGCTGATTAAAGGGATCTGTACAGAGTACTCCATGTAATATACCACATTGTGAAATAGTATTATAAGCTCTATTTGATTTTCAATCTAAAAATAAATAACTAATATTTTGCTATGTTTAATATAAAATTGCCCTTGGATTCTCTTTCAGTTAGTAATAAAGCAAGATTTATAATTTGCTTATGGGATATGGGGCAGATTAAAAAATGATGTTATTTCCAGTAACTGACATATTAGAGAATACTCAATTTGTAATCAGAATGTGGACATGTCTGAGAGTAAAATAAACTTAAATTAAAAATTTAATGGGACTCCAGCATAAATCTGTAGCCTTTAAAGTTCGGACATAATTAATCCTGTAAGACATTTACCCTGAGGTACTTCAGACAAACAAATTATGGAACAGAGAATCAGGAAGTACTAATTTCTTCACCTCCTGGACACTCTGATGAGTCACAGATTTCATTTGGATGGTGTAAGAATGTGTCAGCAAAAGGCTTAATGTAGACATCATTAGAATGGGTACAGATTTTGAGGCTGGTTTGAACTGGTATATAGAAACTTGTATATCTTCCATTCAATGTGTTCAAAGATTATAAAAGCAGTTAGGTTGACATGGGTTCTTGGTTACTTTTAATTAAACCATCAGGGCTGAAAAGATGGATAAAATGCTCACTGTACATGCATGGTGACTGGAGCTCAGATTTCAGGACTCTGTAATAGCTAAATGGGGCATGGTGGCCCATCTGCAACCCCTGTCCTTGGGAGGAGACAAACTGACTACATAGACTACCTGAGTAAGTGAGCTCTGGGTTTAGGAAGAGACCTTTCTCCCATAAGTAAAGTGGAAGGTGGTTTAAGACACCGGAACAAGAATCTTTAGCCTCCATATGCATATGCAAACACATGTGGTCACACGTACAAGCCTGAGAAAATGCAAATGCATTTCCTGCAAACATATACTTCTCCCCACAAAGTAAAACTAAGTCATCATAGAACAGGCATAAGGTGAATAAATTAGCGTTTCTTGGTGAGGTGTTCTGTAATTATTTATCTGAAATCTTTTAGACTAATAATAGAATCACTAATTAGTGATTAGTGAGCACCAGGAATCATTAATTCATAACATTATTGAATATATGAAATTTCAGATTTGGAGTAATAATATAGTTGTAATATGTTAATGCATCATTTGCTAAACATATACAATCACATTGATATAAATAACACCTATTAGTAACCTCTTGCCAGCTCACATCAAGCGGTTCCGTGGGTACGAAGTTACAGTTAAATCACAATACACTCTGATGATCTATTGTATATTAGGGTAGTTATGAATAATGACATTTGCTGAGTATTTCACAAAGCTATAATGAGGTTTTGTGAATGTGTTATTGATTACTGACAATAGCCTTTGGAAAATATGCAGAATTTCTTAACAGTAAGAGATGAAAGAGAGATAATAGTCACACATAAGTTGCGAATTATTACAGTGACAGAAAAATATTACATTTTTGACCATAGAGCCAGGCAAAACACAGCTGCAGCAAAGATCAGTGTATATTTACTAAAGTAAACTGTAAATCAGTTACATTATTGAAGGAATGATCGTCTGCAATTAATGAGAAGCATCAATGAGAAGCATCCTTTGTATATATTACACACCTATAAAGTTTTTAAAAACAGCCTTCAGTAAAAGCATTATTAGACAAAGAAAGGCTTTTTAAAACAGGTCCTTTGCATATATATATTATGTTTTTCAGTATCATTTTTACGGGATTTCTGTATGTGTGAACACTGTGTGTCTCTACATCTGTATGTGTTTCTTGTCCATTGTTTTTGACTTTTTCTTCTGTTTATGCATTTTTGTTTGTTTATTCTTTCCTGTTCTGGTTTGTTTGCTTTTATTGCATCTTGTTTTATTTTTAAATGACCATTTGCATTCTGGGATGGGGGATGGATTTACATGGATGGGGAAGTGGGAAGGATCTGGGAAGAGTTGGAAGAGAAGAAACCATAATCAAAATATATTATATTAGAGAAAATCTATTTTTAATAAGTAAAAACTCAAGTGCTCACTATCTCTAAAGCTCTGGAGCAAAGAGAAGCATAGCATCCATTACTCAACAGCTTTGCTTTTGGTAGCTTGAGACATAAAGACATATGCTATCTTATGAGTTATCACATGTGTTATATGTATTAAATAATGTTTAAAACCATTTACATTTTTCTTCAACACTTCTCATTCAAAGGGTCTTTAATGTTAGTTGTTTCTAATTTATTTGATCTTCTTCCTACACTCTTATTGACTCATCAATTATGTCACCTTCCACACTGAGTGGTCAATTGGAAGGATGAAAGGATTTCCTAGGTATAATTTATATAGTTGTCATAGGTGGTCTAATATTGTTGTAGTAATAACTGTAATCAAAGGAATTGTCTGAGTTAAGAAATGGTTGGATTAATTCTTCCTGTCACAAATTGATCTGAAAAGTCACAAGAAAGAGAAAACAGCGATTTTTTGTTTACTAATAATCTATTGTTAAAGTATAAGGAAATAAAATAGAATTGTTGCCTAGTAGAAATAAGCAGGAAGATTTCATGAGATACTTTCACTTTAATCTATGCGATGGGTCATTAGGACAAAGTAAGAGTAGAAAATGGAAGATCTTCAGCATCCAGCTTCTGAGATGAAATGAGAACTTGCTTTGAAGTATGTGTTTCCAGTTGCTTATGACATTGTCCTTAAATTTCTATATTTAAAAAGATTGATTGAGACAATTATCTATAAGCTCTTGGTCGTAGTTAAACTGAGGATAGAAACAGCTGAATAAAGAGCAAAATTGTTCTCAAAATGAAGCATCATTCTTCTAAGATAATATAAGGAGGAAAAACTGCTGATAACCTGTAAGTACCTCTTCTCCAAATACAAAATCAAACCCAATTCTTCTCTACACTAGCAAAGATCAGTTAAAATGATCCCAGCACAATGTGTCCTCTTTCTCTTTCACACTGTGTGCAATATCAGGAAATGGAAGCTGAGTATTGGTCACCTGCACTCTGAACAATTCCATCATTAAGGGTCCACTCTGCCTCTTCTCAAGTCAGGTGATGTGGTTGCCTAGTTACAGAGAGTGACCATCTTGAAATACTTTCAGGACTCTAACTTTAAAGAAACATATATTTCATTTGTTACACATGCTTATGTGTGTGCATGTGTGTTTGTGTTTGTGTACCTGTATATGTGTGAGATGTGCATGCTTGTGCATGCCAGTGTGAGTGAGTGACAGTGTGCAAGAAGTCAGGATAATCCTGAGAAGTCAATTTTCTTTCTCCATCCTGGTGATCAGGGACTAAACTCAGGTTTTCACACTTGCCTGTAAAGCAAGTATGTGCTCCTCTGAACCATCTCCGAGGCCAGTCATTTGACTCTCGAAGTTCAGGTTCACGCTTATGACATTTTTGCAGGCTTATCACACATGGGGCACACATTTTCGGCTTTCACAAAGCTCTCATGCTCTTTATCTTTCAGATTTGGAAAAACACTTTGATGTAACTTTTCACTCTCTTAAAACTTGTCTCTTCTTTTCATGTCTTGGGTTACTCAAACCTGCACCTTCAAAAATGTTCAACACTCTCTGTGCAAGAGAAGGGCATATCAGCAGGACTCAAGTCACAGGCTGTGTTTTTCATAGAACTAATCTTCTTAAGTAAAATAGAAAATCCCCTCTATGCTTATGCATACACAATCACTGAGTACACAAATACACCTCATCTCCCCTTACCTGTTAATATGTACAGGAATCCTATTTGAGGTACCTGTAGTATAATTTTCTGAGATTAAAAATCACATTTTGATTGATTTTGTAACAAGTGATTCTCTTCACTGATACCCTAAATCTTCCCTCAACACATTGCCAGACATAAACAGATATCCAATCAGAATTAGATTAGCAGTTATAAAACAGCCTTTATGAGTTTAGCTTCTCTTCCTATAGTTTTTGTATGTGTGTTCACAATTATTTTACATTTGTTTATTTTTGTGTGTGTGCATGTGCATGTGTTTGGGCACACACATTTCCCAGGATATGTGTGGAGTTCAGAGAACAACTTGTGGGACTCAGCTTTCTCCTTTTGCCAAGTGGATTCCCAGGATTGAACTCAGAACCTCAAGCATGGTGGCAAGCAAATTTATGCACAGAGCCATGATACCAGCCTGCTCTGGGATGTTCTGTATGTTAAATGTGTTGCTCTGATTGGTTAATAAATAAAACACTGATTGGCCAGTAGCCAGGCAGGCAGTATAGGCAGGACAAGGAGAGAAGAGAATTCTGGGAAGTAGAAAGCTGAGGCAGAGAGATACTGCCAGCTGCCACCATGACAAGTGAGATATAAGGTACCAGTAAGCCACAAGCCATGTGGCAAAAGAGATTTGTCATGACCATGGGCCAGGCAGGACTGGAGAAAAGTCCAGCTACAAATGGTGGTAAAGACTATGTGTACCAGGCTTTCTTTTTTTTGCACCAACCAGCTTCCAAATCATGACACAGAGACTTATTATTAATTTTGAATGCTCAACCTTAGCTTATGCTCTTTTCTTGCTAGCTTTCTTTTTATTTATTTTTTTTTCTTTAACTTAAATTAACCCGTTTCTCTTCATCTACATTGTGCTTTGGGGCTTTCTTACATTTTTTTCTGTGTGTCCTACTCCGTCTAGCTGCCTGGGGGCTGCCTGGCTGGTTGGCCCCAGGCCTGTCCCTCTCTTTTCCCCTCACGCTCTCCTCCTTCTCTTCTCTGTTTTCTCTCTCTCTAGCCTACATCTCTCCTCCTACTTATTCTCTCTCTGTGCCAGTCCTGCCTATCCGTTCTCTGCCTAACTATTGGCTGTTCAGTTCTTTATTAGACCAATCAGGAGACTTAGGCAGGCAAGGTGAAATAGCAACACACTTTTACATAATTAAAAAAATGCAGCGTAAGCAAGTGTAACACACCTTCACATCAAGTAGTATTCTGTAGCACAAACAAATGGGACACATCTTTGCCCAGTTAATGTAGTATTCCACAACAACTATGTAATAGATACACTACACAAACACACATTCTCATTCACATGCAAACATACAGCATATACACAATGGAGATTTCAATAAGACCAAGTAAGCAAAAAACCATGTAAAATGAATTTTAATATTTGAAATTAATCTTTTCACATGGTTATTAAGAATTAATGAGGAAAACTTTAATATCTACACTCAATATTTAAAGAAAAAGAAGAAACGTATGAAGTATGAATGCTGATCTGTGATTTGTCAGAAAGAACCTATGTTTTTATTACTTCCTTACACAGTGGGAACATAATTGCCTTGTATTTTAAGCATTATCTGGGAAGCACAATATTTTTCTGTCTCTTTAATTCAGTGTATAAGAATTCTTTTGTGTCCTCTCAGTTATATTATCTTCCTGTAAGGAAATTTAATAGAAAGAAATTAGCCTAAATGCAGTAAAGTCCCAATTCTCTATGGAGTTAACTATAATAACTCTGACACTAAAATTCCATTTATTTTGATATACACAGAAGCAAACACAGTGCTCATTGCATAAAGTCAAGAGAGTATTAAATATAACTTTGTTCTTACTCTTAAAAAGATGCCCAAAGGCAAAAGTGCCATTTTCTGTCAAGCACAGCTCAATTGATAGTTCACTCTCCATTCAACACTAATGCCTCTTTTAAAATGATTCAATCCCTCTGCTACCTCATCTTCTCTGGTCAGGCAGGAGTCATTGGGAGAGAAGATTGGCCTATTATCTCTCCACTCTGTCAGAAACAGCAGCAGTAACAGTCATGATTCTCTCATCTACCTCCAGTTCACTGCCCCATAAAACATACAAACTGTGCCGTCTGGAATTAATTGTGCCTAGAGGGAAATAAAAGGAAATAGGGTGGGTAGTTAAATAGCATGTTGGTGTATGCTAATGTCTCTCTCTGTATGTGCTTTAAGTTTTTAAAATCTGAATAATCTTGAGAGTTGAGTTGCTATATAACCATTCATATTTAAAATTAAATGTTCCCTCATATAAAAGTAAAGTTGGTTTGAATATTCTGATAATAAACACTCTAGCAGATGTTACAGAGTGTCTCCAGATAACTCTGCTTAATGCTCATATAAATTAAAAACAAGGTTACCAGAAGTTGTCTCTCAGATCAATTATCGTTTGATTATATAGACAAACCCCTGGAAATAATTAAAAGTAACCCTAATTACTTTTTCATTTTCATTTTAGCTATCAAGAATGCAATTGTGCAAGTTCATGTCTGTATATATGTGACTATTGTACATACTCTATACATGACTGCATAAGTTTAGAAACCAGATAGAATAAACAATATCCTGTGTGACAGTCCAATTTCATGGCATTTTTGCTCTTGCCAATTACAGACTGAAAAAAGAAAATGTGCAAGTTTATTCCTGTCAGATTTTCAGAGTGTTTTTCAAATCAAGCTTTTGGGAAATGTAGATAAACCACAGATTTTCTTTTAAACAACACATGCTAAAAATAATTGCACTTAGTTATTTGACAAATCAGTATATCTCTCATTTGTACATTTTAATCATTGTTTATAGATTAGTCCTGTTAATCTATTAGGAAAAACTGTCCAGTGAATTTGATATTCTGTTTCTCAGAACTGTGATCCCATGGACAGATAAGTATAGAAGGAATACTGGGCCCAGATGAAAATTAACAGATAGGGAAATGGCCTCACCCATCTGAGAAGGAGAGTTCTGAGCTAGTGTCTATGGAAAGTTCCAGGAGAATAGAAGCTTCCTCCTAGAGCAGAAGCTGCAAATTGAGCCATTAGTGTTATAGTTTGAACACTTATCACTGGAAAGCTTTCACTTGAATCCAGAATAGAGGTCACATGTTACTCCACACAGTCTTAGCCCATCAAACTTGGAGTGTATTGTTTTAACAAGATGGTTCTTTCTTGCCACAGTGCACTGTAAAATCTCCCACTCACTCCACACCATCAGATTTCAAAAACAAGCCAGGCAAAGCAGTCTAAATGTTCACAAACAACTAAAAAGTTCCTTGGATGAATTTTATTTTCCTTCAAACTCAACCTTCTTCCAGGAGCATCATAGCTGGTTCCCTAGCAGATTTAGATCAAGCACTGTCCAAAAATGCTGGTTTCTACATTGACCTTATGCCTCAATGAGACCAGGGGCTGCTATGACCTTCATTTTCCTAAGGGTATGCTAAATTCCCAAGGGTATGATTAAACTGAAGCATTTAGGAAATTAGATCATTTCTTGATGGACAATATGGGTATCAGTCAGGTTACTACCTACATGAATATACCAATAGGAAAAGCATATTTAGATAGAAGAAATATAAAGATTAATAATTTGAGTTACTAAAAATGTTAAGTAATAGTAGTAAGAGTAAAAAGCATTCAATGGCATTTTATTTATTTATTTATTTATTTATTTATTTATTTATTTATTTGGGAGACAGGGCTTTAATGTGTAGCCCTGGCTGTCTTGGAACTCATTCTGTAGACCAGGCTGGCCTTGAAATCACAGAGATATGCCTGCCTCTGCCTCTCGAGTGCTGGGACTAAAGACATGCAGCACTACTTACAAGCTGACATTTTAATTTTATTAAAAGAAGCTTGGAAAAAAATATTTCAATGTAAGATATTTAAGTGGGCTTTGGAGGAATATAGGTACTTAACCCAACAATTTATCTACACATGTGCTTCACTTTCAATTTATTAACTTTTGTAATTATTTTGTGGTGTGAAAAATGCAATGGGTGAGAAAATATTATACAACAATGTTGCATGTTTTACTGTCATTTTAAAGACTAAATTTGATCATAAGAAATATTTTTCTTTTTATAAAATGATTAGTTTTATATGACTTTGAGTATATAAGCAAACAATAGTGTTTGTATGTATCACTTGGTAATATTTGAAAGCCTTTCAATTGTAGATGTTAATCGTATGATATAGTTATCTGGTTGGTAGACAGGAAGGAAGCACGAATATAAGAAAATGGGCTCATTCTTTCATTCAAGCACTAAATATGCTTCCATTTAAAGTCATACATACTTTTAATACTAACTTAATTCATGGGACCTAATCTTCAGCGATGTTGTATCAGTGAATTAGGTATGTCAAGATTAAAATGCTGTGTGTTCTGTTGACTGTGTTATGTTTGGGATCATTTTAGGTTTTAGCATCATGATGACATTTCATTTGATGTATAATCTTTACTTTCCTCAAACTAAGAAATAATAGATTTACATGGCATTTAAGAAAGCCTCTCTAATATTTGATTTCCAGTATATTTCCCTCATTTCTTTCTTTTTTTCTGTGTATATGGAGAGGAATTAGAACATGAGGTGCATGTGGTACACATTCACAGTACTTTCATTTTAATCATTACATTTCAAAAAAAGATATTTTGAAACCATTGTATAAAGTATATGGATTAATTCTCAGGTTTAATTGTAAATCACTGTTTAAAAAGTCAGACATTATATACAGAGAAAATAAGAACTTTACATATATTTGTCAAAACGATGTATGCAACAACTATAAACAAATAAGTCTTGTATTTATACTCTCCAGCTTATACAAAAGCTATTTACAGAAAGTTTAATACCTTGAAAAACAAAATCTGTGAAAAAAATAAAACCTAAAATTTAAACAGGCAAGCCAAAGTCTGAGATCAAAGGTGATGATGAGAAGAATCTTAGCACATGTGAAATAATCTCACACGTTCCCTCACTGTCATTAACACACACCTTTAAGAGAGCAAAAAGTGCAGAAATATGCAGTATTCATGGCAAAAGACATTGTAGAGTCAGGAAAAATTATTGACATGGATATAAATGATAAAAGGTTAATAAATGGGTAATCATGCCACCATAATTATTCTGGAAAGATCAATAATGATATAGATACGTTAAATATATTAAATGCATGTTTAAATATGAATTATAAAAATTCATCAAACAAATCTATCAATAGAATTCAGTAATGTTAAAAAAAGCAGGCTTATTTTTTAATCAAGAATAAAACAAAAATAAAGTAAAACTTTAGTATATTTCTATAGTTGTTGAATGTTTGCTGGGAGAATTTAGTAAAATAGTGTTAAACTTATTCATGGGTTGGGCATGAAAGCAAAATTATATAGATCATTCATATTACTGCAAATTCTAAAAGTCTGATACAAATGTCATGCACAGAGGACCACTCTCCCTAAGCATCAGAACTGCATTGAGAGTTTTATTTTCAGATAAAATTACTGATCACCGTTGTGGTCTCTGCTGTATTAATAATAGGGACGACTCAAGCTTGGGAGAAGATGCTCAAAGTAGGTTGCAGATGAAGCAATGCTCATATATCCACTCACTGCCTTATGGTGGCCAATCTGTATTGACATTCATGGACTAGAGATATATTTTTGATGTCCAACAAATGACTTTGCTTGCAGTTTTCCTTACAGTTTATGGATTATACTATTTTATTTTAATAATTTGAGAATTTTTAAATTACAAAAATCCAATGGCTGGAGACAATGAATTTTCTAAGTCCCAGTTGTATTCATGGAAGTCCTGTACTCTTCGGAAAATATTAAACAGGGAGATCTGCATTCCAAATACCCATCTAAAGAGTGATGTTAGTTACACATATCACATATAAAAACAGTTAATGAAAATAGAGACCATGAATTAGAAGGAAAGCAAGGAGTGTTATATGGAAGGATTTCTCAGATGAAATGAAAGGGAAGAATAATGTAATTGTATACTAATGTCAAAAAGAAAAGAAAAAAAAGAGGTCTTGGAATCAGAAATGCACACACATGAATTTAAAGTGAAATATACGGATGTTGCTCAGTGCAATATAAGGTTATGCCTTGAGAAAACTTCTATAAATGGCAAAGTTATAAGTAAAAAAGTTCCTTTAATATTCCTGGTGCTCAGAACACTGAAGCTTAGAACACTGAACAGTGAAGTGTAGTTGGAAGTTTTCCTATTCGTGTACACTGAAGGACACCTGTCTTTTACTCCTGTGATGACACAGTTGACTTATAGCTCTAGTTTACTGCTCAGCAGCAGACAGAACTGTATAATGGATGACTATCCCTGGAGTGGTGGAAAATGCCTGTAATCCTGGAATTTAGGTGAAGAAGAGTCAGGAGTTCAAGGGCATGCTCAGGCTTGTAGGCCTATCTGGGATATAGGAGACCCTCTCTGGGAAAAGACCCTGACTGGAAAAAAAAGGCAAAATAACATAAAAGAAATGCATGGTTTCCCCTGAATACTTGTTGCTTTCACAAAGTCATGAATTCAAAATTCTTATGTCAAAATATCATAAGTAGTATGCTATTGATGTAGATTAGATATTACTCAAGAAGTCTTGATGGTATGTTAAGAGTAAGGAACAATAGCATGACATTTTTTTATCTATATTATTTACTTATAATTTAGAGAAATCTCTGATGTATTCTAGTTGGTTAACTTTGTGAATGCTTCCTTGCTCATGACATAATAGCAGTATAATATTGCACCAATTTCTGGCCTCATTTTAATTATATTGGAATGGGTTTCCCAAATTACTAAAGGTGTATGATATTTGCTGCTAAATATCAACTTGATAAAACCCAGAATCATCGGTATATAGTCCTCTGGTATATGCCTATAGGGTGTTATCTTGATCACATTAGTTAAGGTGAGAAAACCATCCCAATGTGCATAGCACAATTCTCTGACTGTGACCTTCGACAATGCAAGTGGAAAAATGTAGATGAACAGCAACAAGCATGCATTCATCGTTCTCTACCTTCGGACTGTGGGTGAAAAGTCATCAGCTGCCTCAATATCTCAGTGTCAAGACTTGTTGATGATGATGGACTATACCATGGAATTGTAAGCAGAAGAAACTCTTTCTCTTTTAAGTTACTTCGGTCAGGCTATTTTTATCACAGCATCAAGAAAAGGGACTGAGACTGGGTTTTACTAGTTTTCTCTTTAAAATCCCAGCTACTATTTTTTTTTCCATTTAAATTTATGTTCCAAAACTAGTAGTGGTTAAAAAAATGCATTTTTCTAACGAAGAAATCTCTTCTGATTCCTAAAAGCTTTAAGCATTTTGACTCGTATGTTTGATGGAAACAACACCAAACCACATCCAAATCATGAGAAAAAAGTATCTTTCTCTTATTACCTGTGGTATCAAAAAATATAATTTTTGTTTTCGCTTCCAAAACCTCTGTCTACCCACCCATCTCTGTCCATAGCTACTGTCACAACTGACAGGAAACATCTTCTTAACCATACTAGTATTTTTTTTTAAAGTAAGAAATATGATCACATTACTGTCCTGGTAGGACAGATCCAAGACACTGGAGTAAATTTATTTACCAGATGACTAATCATAATAAATACTAAGCATGTATAAAAGGCACATCAAGCAAATTCCAAGCAAAAGAAGAAGATAATACCATAACCTGAGAAGGGATGGGATCTATTCTTTCCCTTGTTTGCTGGACCGTTTGAGTGTGCCAGCATTTAGAGACAGCTGAACAGGGCAGCTCGCTCTCCCGGGACAGGAATTACCACCATGTCACTTTGGCTTCCTGACACTGTGCATGCAGGGTGAAGCACCAGGCCTTGAGAAGTTAGACTCTAATTGTTCCCATTGAGTCACCAGGTCAGGCCAAACATGTAGGAAGAGTCTTCTAGAGAGTGGGGTATTTTGTTTTTCATTTTAGTCTTTTATTTTTGGTATTTTTCTCTACATTTACCATTTAATTATATTTTTTCAAATATGTTCCTAATGATCTTAGGTTAAAGTAAAATAATAACGAGGGTCATAATGTGTAACAGAGTCTGTGTTTGTAGCACACTTCATCTGTTTCCCCAGAACCCCACTCAGGACTTTCTTTCCATTGTCCTGTCTGTTTCACAGCCATGTTTATTACAATGGATGTTTAAGTTGCTTAAAATGTGGTTTGTGAAGGCTTGCATGTAAGCCCTAGTCTACATGCATTTGCAGCTTTGTATCATCATCTGTAACTGTTGGTGTGATATTAGCATCACTGTAGATGTCTCTTTTCTCCAAGGGCCAGTCACTATTACATACACCAACACCACTTGCATTTGCTCTTCCCTGTGCTGCTCCTATGACATAAATTACCTTTCACTTAACTCTCTTCTTCATGACTGAAAGTTCTGAGACATGTTCCTCAGTCATCACTGAATTTTTCATATTCCTTCTAGTTCATGGAATGTAACAGTTTCAAACATTTTTTTTAACGTAGTGGGCACTCCTGCATGCCAAGCATCAGAAGAGGGCAAAGGCAGAGAACGATTTCAAAGCCACTCTGGGTTGTATCTTGAGACCATGCCTAAAACTAAGAAACAGAAATAATTAAAATAAAATAGAATTTCCTGAATGAATCAATCAGTGACTAAAACATTTGGGAAGTACACAGTGTACAAAGGGGGGGATTTTACCTGTATAGTGCTTTAACTAGAGTTAAAACTCATGGGTTTTTTTTTTGTATATGTATGATAGTGGAAGTCATAAATTTGGAAGGGACAAACTGTCCAGAGATCCTCTCAAAGGGTAGCATGTTCTCAGTAGGCTATACAGACAAGAAGGGTTTAGACATCACACACACAAAACAACTATCACCTTTCATTTGCTTTATTTATTTACTTATTTTTATGATACCACAAAAGCTCTAAAATTTCAGGTGCTCTGGAACACTGCCAAACATCCAGCAGGCTTGTAACTCAGCTTCTCTATCACTATTTTATTTACCTTTCCTCTCCGTTCACTTCCTGATTTATTAACTTTCTTGCTTCTCACATAGAGTGGGCAAGTCTATCTCTCTGTCTCTGTCTCTCTCTGTCTCTCTGTCTCTCTGTCTCTCTGTCTCTCTCTCTCTGTCTCTCTCTCTCTCTCTCTCTC
>CABHPP010069527.1:0-22104 GCA_902168425.1 Peromyscus attwateri | reverse complement strand
TGGATTTCTGTCTCTGGAATGCTAGGATTAAAGGCGTGTGCTACCACTGCCTAACCTCATGTTTAACATTGTGGCTGTTCTGTCTCTGACCCCAGATAAGTTTATTAAGGTACACAATATTTTGGGGAACACAATACCACCACACTAGTAACTTAATAGCACACGTGAAAGCTCTAGAACAAAAAGAAGCAAACTCACCCAGGAGGAATTGATGCCAGGAAATAATCAAATTGAGGGCTGAAAACAATGAAATAGAAACGAAAAGAACAATACAAAGAATCAATAAAGCAAAGAGTTGGTTCTTTGAGAAAATCAACAAGATAGACAAGCCCTTATCCAAATTAACCAAAAGGCAGAGAGAGAACATCCAAATCAACAAAATTAAAAATGAAAAGGGAGACATAACAACAGACAATGAGGAAATCCAGAGAATCATCAGGTCATACTTCAAAAACCTGTACTCCACAAAATTGGATAATCTAAAAGAAATGGACAACATTCTGGATAGGTACCACATACCAAAGTTAAATCAAGACCAGATAAACTATTTAAATAGGCCAATAACCCCTAAGGAAATAGAAACAGTCATTAAAAGTCTCCCAACCAAAAAAAAGTCCAGGACCAGATGGCTTCAGTGCAGAATTCTACCAGAATTTCAAAGAAGAGCTAATTCCAATACTCTTCAAATTGTTCCACACTATAGAAACAGAAGGAACATTACCAAACTCTTTTTATGAGGCTACAGTTACTCTGACACCCAAACTACACAAAGATGCAACAAAGATAGAGAATTACAGACCAGTCTCCTTCATGAACATTGATGCAAAAATACTCAACAAAATATTGGCAAACCGAATCCAAGAACACATCAAAACAATTATCCACCATGATCAAGTAGGCTTCATCCTAGGGATGCAAGAATGGTTCAACATATGAAAATCTGTCAATGTAATACACCATACAAACAAACTGAAAGAAAAAAAACCCCACATGGTCATTTAACCTTTCTTCTAGGTATATCCTCATGGGTTCTTTGGAGATTGCTCTGCACTGCCCCTCTTCCTCAAGCACTTCTCACCCTGTAGTTCCCTGTTGCTTTCTATTCTTTCCTGTTCTATCCCCACATAACCCTGCATTCACTCTTGGTATGTCTTTGCCCTTTGTGGCAATACAGATTCAATGGACTAACACCACACCAACTTTTACTCAAGATCTACAGCTTCTCACCTGGAAATATTTCCACCACCGCTGTCCACATGATCTTGGGACACATTGATACCAGGGAAGATTAATAATATGTCCCAGAGTCATTCTTTCCCAAGCACTCAAGCAGATTTTGACACATATTCACTGCTGTGCCATCTCTCAGTGACATATAAGAAGAGCTCTCTGTGGTCTTTGTCCTGGTTCTCATAGAGGAGAATGGTAATGTTTCTCTAGTCTGCCTTGAGGAGGATGGTGAACTATTGCACACTAGCACATACCAACAACTCCAGGCAAGAATCTCTTCTGTTTTCCTATGATGTGGATAAGAGGAATGGAAACAAGTGCTTGACATGATTTCCTTCTGTAAAGTCTACATGATGGTCTTACCCTTTATTTTGGGACACAGTGTCTTTTTTTCTTGGTCCTTGGTAACACTAAAGTAAAATTTCTTCTTCAATGTTTTATTAAACTACCTTATAAAAGTTATAAATACATGTAACAACATAGTTTTCTTTATAATTTTGTGATTCAATCATATATCATTTTATTCAATTATTTAATTTTAAGGACTCTTTTTTTAGCTCATATTTTTGAAAACATTTTAACAGCTAGATACTACTGAATGAAATATAGTAACAATTACTTAATCATGTTATATAGACATACATGTAAATTTGGTTTGTATAATACGTCATACTGTAATGAAAATACTCTTCTCTAACAGGATGTAATAGTTTATGCTCTCATCAGTATTCCTAAACAACATTTGTAGAGACCCTTAATTTTGGCCTAGGCCTATATTGGGCCTCAGCAGGCCAAACTGGTAACACAGAGGTGCAGCTAGGATTTAGTTGGTAGCAGATTGTCAACTGATCCAAATAAAGTGGCTGGGCTATATGTGAGGAAGTGGCCATTTTTGTCCCATTTCAGTTTCCTATCCAAAAATATGGTCTGATTATGTAGCAGAAGAACAGCTGTCCGACTCTGTCCCAATGCTTGAGAGAACTAATTTCTGAGGCTATTTCATTTTCAGCCAAATTGTAAATGTTAAGCTTCAGTAAGGTTTTCTCTTTTATCAATACTGTTTAACTAAGTCCACTTTTCATAATCCTGATCAGGCTTTTTTAAAATTTAAAAAGGAAAATAATTCAACATTGATTTGAACACTTGTATTTTTAAGTAAAAGCAATTTTGCACATGCTTCTGTTCAATATTCTTTCTTTTAAAGGGCAAATCTTATTTTTTTTACTCTTTCATATCTGTATTTTGACTCATTTTATATTTTTCTATTTACAATCATTTTCAAAATGATTTCAAAATTTCTCTTTGTAATCCTTTTTTCTTGGTTATCTATCTAGTTTATCTTTTATTTTTCTTGGTTTGACAAGGTTTTTTTTCATTTTGTTTATTTTTATTTTTCCTTCAGTGATTTCAAACCATAGGTTTTAATCCTTTAGAGGTTTCCCTAAATTTTTTTAATAAAAATATGAATAAAGAAGAAAACAACCAAGACCTGTATTTAACATATTATTCATTCAAATAGGACATGTAACATAGGCTAAGTTACATGCTTCATGAATAGTCAGTCTCCTAACATACCATTATGAAACTATATTCCTAATTTTTTTCAATAATTTAAATATGAAAAGGATTTTGACTGTTTTATAAAATTTGCATTTTACTTGATAGTACTAGTTTTAATTATTCTCAGTGAAAGTCATCTTCTTGTAGTTTTTCATTAAAAAATAAAATATCATTGATAAAATCTTCTAGGTCAGCACTTCCCAATGGATAGATCATGCAAGCCACAGATGGCAACCAAATATGTTATTTGAACTATTTGAGGAGCCATATTATAAAAGGTTAAAAGAAGTATGGGAAATAGCTTTTGAAGAAGATTTGATATGTGTCCAAGGTTTTAGCATCTCAACATGGAATTAACAACAATATCAAACAATTTATACATTTTTTCACTCTATAACATGGATTTCTTTTATGTTTAC
The DNA here is from genome assembly GCA_902168425.1 of Peromyscus attwateri. Taxonomy (NCBI): domain Eukaryota; kingdom Metazoa; phylum Chordata; class Mammalia; order Rodentia; family Cricetidae; genus Peromyscus; species Peromyscus attwateri. The sequence goes on along the minus strand of CABHPP010069527.1, from coordinate 18,895 downwards.
TTAAGATACACCTTCATTTAGACTAGCCCATCTCGAATATTCAGTGGTCACACAGAAGTATTTGCTTGTGAACTAAGAAATGAAGGAATAAGTCTTTATAAGTGCTTAATTTTATTTCTTTAGTTAGGTGTGTGTCGGGGAGGTATCTGCATCAGTGGTACACACAGGGCATGTGAGTGGATATTAAGCTACATGGTAGCCTTCATGGTTTCAGATGTAAACTTTACTTTTATCAAATCCTTATTTGCTTCGAAGTGTGGCGACAGATTACTTTAGATGTTTTCAAGATAATCTGCTTCTTCTCAAGGCTGAATGTGGTATGCTAGAGAAGATTTCTATGAATTTATTCTCTTCGGAATGTATTCATCTTTTTTAATATGTAAATTTTACTCTTCTGGCCAAATGTAGCCGATGCTTCATCACATACTTTTCCTGCTGATAGCCTTTCTCCTCTTCTTCCTGATATGGATGATACAAAATTAAGGTGTTTGTTCCTGAAGATCAGTTCATTTTCAGTGTATTTTCCCTCTGTTCTCATTGATGTTTTTGTTGAATGGTCTTCAGAGTCATTGATTGTTTTGTTTTTATCTCTGCCCCTCCATTGTGCATCCCTGTTGAGATATTTATCTTGGTTTTGTTTTCTATTATATAATTTCCAATTGATTATTTCTCTTCCTTTCTTTCTATTTTGTTGAAATTTATATTTTAGCTCTTATTTTGGGAATGGTTATAATTTCACATTGAAATGCCTTTAGGTAGGTCAGTGAAAGTCCTTGTCAGGTAACTCTCTATTGATTGGGTGTCTTGTAATCATATTTTCTCATTCCAACACACCTGTCCTACTTGTTGAGATGGAAGTGTTTTTTTAATATATCCTAAGCACCTTTTGAAGTCATATTATGAGACTGTGTATCCAATTTATACTTTTCATTTTATTATTGCTGAGGATTAACATATAAGTTCTGGACTCCTTTTTTGACTCCAGAAATAATGCAGTTTTCAGTCTTCATGATGCTGTTCTGCTGTTCTTCCCTTGTGATGTAGCCTGAGGCAACTGATGGTGTTTCTACACTGTAGTTCAGCTCTCAATTCTGTTCCCTGTTAAACATGATAAGTTTCTCCTGTGGCATGCTCAGGCAACCAGGCATGTATTTGAAGAATGACCTTTATAGGCTGTTTTCTCAAACCATTTATTACAATGGGAGGAATGAATTCTCTCAGTTTCTTTTGTCTGTACAGAGAAACATCTACTTTCCCCAGTGGCCCTTCAGTAACACTAGCATAACTGGGCTTATTGAATGCCACCTGCAGAAGCTGAGTAAGGCTGTAAGACAAGACTCTTCACTAAGTCACCTGGTAAAGTAGAGTGCTCCTGTTTCTTCTCATTGGCAACGAAAGGCAGGCTTTCCATCTGGTCTCTGCTAATACCATGGGGGTTTGGAGGAGAGGAAATGGTGCAATGCTAAAACCATTCTTTTATGGGTGTGTTGGTAAGAAAAGAGTTAATTTTTTTAGACCACTCCCATCCTAGTTCCATGACAGAAGGAGGTCTTTGTCAGATCTGTTTTGCCTATACCTACTCACTTTCCCAGTGTCCAGATTCTCCAGAGCCTAGTCTACAAAGTATGAGAAACAGAAGGATATTCCAGGTTTCATGCTGTTCATCAAATCCTAGCCTTTTTCTGTTCATAAAATTCTTCAGACCTTGTCTCCTGTTCATGTCTAAAATTTTTACTCAGCTGTTGAGAAAGAACTAAGATAAAGAAAGTTTATTTAATTATGCCTGAAACTGGACCTCTTATCTCTTAAGCTGGTTTTACCTTAATTGATGCTGTTTGTGATAGGAAACTCAGTTGGAAACAATTCACAAATGTATTAACATTCACAAATATATCTTCATTCACTATACATAGTTGTATATATTATTACAGAATCACAATTGACCCATGAACAATTATCTTAACATTATAACTCCAGTTACCTCCTTGATAACTGTCTCGCTCTGATAAAGAATGGTTTATTTTCATTTGTTTTACTTGCCAATAATATGCAAAGTATTAATACTAAAATTAAGATTCAAAACTTGAAAGTAATCCATTATAATATTTAATCTTTCAAATGCTTTAACAATTTGAAAGGAATGACACTGGAGGATTATTTGGGGATTATGCCGTTAAGAGGATCTAATTATATTTAAGCATGTTCTACTAGAGCTAAAGTTGCATATTGAGTGAACTGATTGGTTTATCAGAGAGTTTTAGCTTGATCCTACAAACACTTTCATAGTCATTTTTGAAAAGTTATTTGAGGCCTTTGAAAGATACTTCAATGAAGTACTTACATATTTTATAACTTTTGTATATCTTGAGAAATTGGTCATGGAGTTATAAAAGAGATACTAAGCTTTGCTTTTCATATTTACAGTAGATGGACATGCAAGTATTCAGTCTCTTGAAATATATTTCATATTCCAGCAGTTATATCTTACTAGTAAGCATAGTTATAGTGTTAAATATATAGTTACAGTATTACCAATACAGAACAAATATCAAAACACACTCAATTCATTAAGACTTTTTACAGTCCCATTAGGTATCAGAGAAAATGATTTGCTTAAATTTTGTCTGTGTATAAAATTTAAAAATTTTTTATTATTTTAATTTTTATTACGGATATATAGAGTTCTACTTCTAATGTATATGTTTTGAATAATACATTTTTTTAATTAGTAAAATCAGTAAGAAAATTGTAAGTGTGAAGCTGGAAGAATTTATATACCATTAAGCTCTGTTGTCTACTTAGTTTCAAGAAGGACTTATGGATAATTCTTTGAGTTATTCTTAAAATTGTAAGAGAAGGACAATAGTGTATAAATATTTTGCAGTGATATTCTGAGATGTGGCCCCTAATGCATTATGAATGACTTAGAAGTAGATAATTTTAATATAAGAAATTGTATTGGGTAATCTAATTTCTTAGAGGAGATAGAAATATATGTTCTCTATGTGAAATATTCTTCTGTCTTCTAGTTATCAGGTACAGCATATGAGTGATACAGTTTGGTGTCCATAATAACAACGAAGGTGATATATAAACCTAATCCATAGCTAGTGTGGAAGGTATTATATGGGAAGTCATCTGTCTTGTCTTCTGCATTAATTCATCAAGATCACTTATAGAGCCAATTTATTTTCAATATTATACTCATAACCCTTGGTTTCTAATGCTTTCCAAATTAGCATTTATAGATATCATCCACAAGCATTGTTTTGTGAGTTTTGGGGAAATATCATCCTTTAGAACTGTGAAGAATGAGATTCAGTCTTACCTTTTACCCATGCTTAGTTACATTTCAGTTGATATTGGGTGAGATATTTTAGTGCCTAGAAGACCTAAGTCCCTATCTTATCAATAATGTAGACATGACTTGTATGTTTTTTTTCCCACATAAATCATGTGTTTAGAGATATCCTCTATACTATATCACAAGGTCAATTTAAAACTATTTGTTCATCAAACAAATACTGTTTGTAGCTGAAGTTTTCTGTGTCCCACCTGGCCCATGGTCAGGACAAATCTCTCTAACCTGCCAGTACTGCAGCCACTTGGACCCAAGTAAACACACAGAGGCTTATATTAATTAAAACTGCTCGGCCACTAGCTCAGGCCTACCACTGACTAGCTCTTACATTTAAACTAACCCATAATTCTTATTTATGTTTAGCCACGTGGCTTGGTACCTTTTCTCAGTTCTGCCTTCACATCTTGCTTCCTTTGTGTCTGGCTGGTGACTCCTGACTCAGTCTTCCTCTTCCCAATATTCTCTCTGCTTATCCCGCCTATACTATATTTCCTGCCTGGCTACTGGCCAATCAGAGTTTTATTTGTCAACCAAATCAGAGCAACACACATTCACAGCATACTGAAAGACATCCCCAGCAGCTGTTCCTATATTCTATAAATCAAACCTCAATCTAGATCCTGAGGACACAATGTTTCAGAGCTAAAAGGTGTTCTCATTCTATAGTAATAAAAGACAAACAAGTCAAAGAGAATCATGACTATTAAACTGGTTTGGTGTGACTCTAGACAAACATGAATCAACTAATGTTTTGTTTGTCCTCTTTAGCATATATTTCTTAACACAGAAGATAGCCCAGGGGATCTTTTTCATTAAATCTGAACATCTAAGGGTTCAGAGAATTCCTCTAGCTAGCTCAACTTCCCCATACTTACACTGCAAAGATTGAATACTTAAATGATTTGACAAAATTTTATACTTTGATTCACTGTGAGGTTGCTCTCCATATATGACTGAGTGCGCCGAAGAAAGAAGGATGGAGAGGAAATTACCACAACCCTAAAGTGTTCATTCTAGTGTCTCTTCTCTTCTATAAGAATACTTTTATTATTGTTAATTACTTATACATATACATACAAAACCTGTGAGTTCAAATGCCTGTGGAAGCCAGAGACATCATATGCCTGGAGCTGGAGTCAGAGATATTTGTGAGCTGCCTGACATAAATGCTGGGAAATGAACTTATGGCTCTGCTGGAGTGGTGTGTGCTCTTACTGCTGAGCCATCTCTACAACTTCTTATATTGTTCACTCTCTCTTTTAATTATATCTTGATTTTTAAAATACAATTTCTAGCTACCACAAATTTTAACAAAATCTACCCAAACAAGGGTTGTGAATGTACCATTAGATTCTCTAGGAACAATAGATACATATGTGACAAAAGTGTGTATATGTGTATTTGACAAAAGTCTATGCCTATTATAGACACTTTAACTCAGTATTATTTGGTTAAAACTATCTTGACAGGTAGTTAAAACATTATACTGTAAAACTGTATAATGCAAAATGGTAATATAATTAAGAGTTTTTTATATAATTGTATAATTTAGTAGTTTGCAAGGAAATATCACCTTTCAAAAAATTTTGTTCAAAATCTTATCCTTATTGGTTGTCTAATGCAGTGGTTAGGCTTAAAACTGAAAATAATAATTTAAAAAACCACATGTATACAAATAACAAAAAAGATTTATCAAATTGTTTTTAAATACATTTATCTCACACACATATGTATGTTACAAATATAATTAAAGTAAAAGAGGGTGCAACTTAAAAATGAAGAGGCATGAGGGGAACTGGAGGAAGCATAGCTGGGAAGTGCCGGAGAGAGGAAAAGGAATGGGAAGTGAACATTAAAAAGAATAAAAATGTGTTTTCACTTCATTCTAATTTCTGTATAATAAATTTCCTATTATTATGGGAAACTAATCATTTTCTATTCTTGTATTTATTTTTATTCTCATATAGTGTACAATTATAGAATTTCACAGTTTATGTTATGACTCAGTTTGTCCAAATAGTTAAAGCTTAACAAAGTTGGGAAAGGTAAATAAGCTAGACATATATCTTCAAGTCAGGGGAAACTAATTCTAATTAACAGCATTCTAGTGTATTGGAGACAGAGCTTAGTGGTCACCCCGTTCTTGTGACCCATACTTCATCATAGTCAAGCCCATGTGTGTGTATTCACACCATGATATAAAGAGAGGCCAAGCAAGCATTCAGAAGGGTCATCCAGAAGGAGAACTAAAATCTTTTCCTGCTACTCAGTGATCAAGTAAGTTAATGAGGTAATCTAAACTGTCTACTATGGGGCCTTTCTGACTCACATGAAGAAAGGAAATTGAAGGGAAGTTATGTTACCAAACCACCAGCCTAGAGAAAAATAATCAATTTCTGTGATTTTTAACCTCCCAAATTGTATAATAAATTGCTATCTATTAGTAAATAAGCAAACCATGTTTTCATTGCTTAAAGAATCTCTTTCAAGCCTAATTAGCTCAGATTTACATTTCAAACCATAATCCACTCACTCATTAGAAGAAAACAAAATAGGGATTGTGAAATGGCTTCATGGGTAAAGGAACTGGCACCAAGCTTAAAGACTTCAGTTCTCTTCCAAGGACCCATGTGTGCACTAAGGCATGTGTGTGTCCCTAGTCCACAAAATAAATAAAGCATTAAAAATTAAAAATGAGAGAAGTGAAAAGAAGACCTAACTATTTCCCAAAAGAGCTTTTCGTCTGGGAATAGACTGCTACATAGTATAACTATTATATGTGTACTAACTATGAGGTTAAAGTGATAGGATTCTTGAGTACTTCAAAGTAAGGAAATACCTAGGCTGAATAGAGAGACAGGATCATTCAAAGTGGCAGGCTATAGGATGGGAAGAAATTTTTTTAACAGCTATACACTCAGCAGAGGGTTAATAAAAAGTATATAAAGAACTAAAAAAACTAGCTATCAGAACAAACAAGCAAGTAACCCAATTAAAAAATTAGATACAGATATAAATGTAACTTCTTAAAAGAAGAAACTCAAATGGTTGAGAAGCATTCAAAGAAGTGTTCAATATCCTTAGTCATCAGGGACATGCAAATCAAAACTACATTGAGATTTCATCTTACATCAATCAGAATAGCCAAGAATAAAAATAACAACCTATATGGCCTGTTAATTCATGAGTGGATAAAGAATATATGGTACATTTACACATTAGAATATCACTCATCCATTAAAAAATGAAATCATGAAATTCACAGGTAAATGGATGGAACTAGAAAAGTAATCATCCTGAGCATATGGTATGTTTTCACTTATATATGGGTATTAGCTGTTAAGTCATTGATAAGCAAGCTACAATGCATAGAACCACAGAGAATAGTTATGGAGCACAGGACTTTGCGGGTGGATCTCCTTAGGAAAGGGAAATATAATCATTATGGATGGATAGGTTGGAGGGGTTAGAATGTGAATATGAAACAGGGAGGGGAAGGGAAAAAGGGGGTTAAGGAGATAATTTGGCGATAGACAGCTAGAACTTAAGTCCATTTGAGGGGTCATTTGGAAACCTAATACAGTAGAAGCTTCCAATAATATATACATATATGACAGTGATGTAAACCAAATCATCAAATAACAAGGGAAACAGAGCCCCAACTGGATATCATTCTTTTTTTTTATGGTTTTTTCGAGACAGGGTTTCTCTGTGTAGCTTTGCGCCTTTCCTGGATCTCTCTCTGTAGTCCAGGCTGGCCTCGAACTCACAGAGATTCGCCTGCCTCTGCCTCCCGAGTGCTGGGATTAAAGGCGTGCGCCACCACCGCCCGGCTGGATATCATTCTTTACCAAATGAAACTTCCAGTCCCAGGATTGGGTTACATTTAATCAAGTTATTAGCCAAAGAGTTCCCATGGGAACCCCTAAAACAACCAGGCTATTATAAAGGCTATTAGCTGCTCTCCACAATCTGACAATAAGGTCCTATGTCTGTAGTAGACCCCTATACAACTCATTGAACATGGAGAATTTGAGCCGATGTCTACCTACAGCCTTCTCCCCTAAGAACTAGTATTCATGTTACCAGAAGGTGCTCTACATGCTACTGTGGCAGGGTCCTGTGCTGTTGTCCCCTTTCGGGGAGGGAGCCAAGTAGGCACAGTCAATGACATAGGCTCTGAGAGAATGTCAGAACAACAAGCTCAGTTTATTCAGGAAGAGGCAAGCCTTATATACCCTCCACCCCACCCTGTGGATAGGTCTGATGAATATGCATCTGCTAGTGTGACATGGCTGCCTCTCATTGGTCCAGGTCATCTCCAGAACATGTTTCAGCTGCTGTTGCTAAGGCCCTTAGGCAGACCCAGGTTGGCTCTCAGAAAGTATCTTTTTTACTTGTTTGGGCCGGCTGGCCCTCAAGCCTGTTAGGGATGAGTCATCCCATGTGCTACCAAAACAGAAAGGCAAACACCAACCCAGCCATAAACAATTCCATATGCAATGATGATCTGCTTGCAAGGTACAGTGGTACAATAGTGGTACAAACCTTGTGGGAGTAACTCGGCAATATTTGATTTGGGTTAAGGCACATTCCATGAGATGGAATGCATACCAAATGCTGGCAAAAACCTGAGACTTGATAGCCCAGGGACTTGGGGAACAAACAATTATAACTACTCTGATAAAGGAACTTAGCAATAATGACTCCTAATGACATTCTTTCATACTCATAGATTTCTACATTGCTCAGTTATCACTAGAGAAGCTTTCTCCCACAGCAGATGGGAACAAATGCAGAGACCCATAGCCAGAAAATATGTAGAGAATGGGAGACCATGGAATACTCAGCCCCCAAAGGGCTGTTTCTATCAAATCCATCTTCTCTGGGCTCAAGGAACTCTGAGGAAGTGAAGATGGAAAGAATGTAAGAGCCGGAGGGACTAGTCATCACCAAGGACTCAAGGCCTTCTAGATTGAGCAGGGTTGGCACACAAGTGAACTCAGAGACTGTGGAAGCATGAATAGGGCCTTCAAATGTCTGTATAAGTTGGGGTCCTATAGATTAAAAAAGTAGATACAAGCCCCCATCCTTAATTTAGAAGCTTTCTCCAAACTAATTGATAGCCTTTTGCAAATGAAAAATTAGTTTTCTCCAAGGGATTCTCACTGGAACAAACAGTTTTAAGAGTAGATTCCATGCTCAGCAACAGATGGCCAACACAATGGAACTCAATGACATATTTGGAGGTTCTTTGTCTCATAACAGTAAGTCAGAGCTTTCTTTTCTTTTCTTTTACCTTATATGTCCACATATATTATGGCTTCCAGTTTGAGGTTTTTATGGAATCCCTATGTGTATAAATGTTTGTGTCTCTGAGACTATGTGTATTTCTTGTGTTTTTTCTTTGGCTTCTTTTCTTATTTTGTTTTGCCCTATTCTGATTTGTTTTTGTTGTTGTTTTATATGATATTATATATTTATTTCATTTTATTATTATTCCTTGGATGCCTGTTTTATATTCTAAGTAAAAACAGAAAGGCTGGTGTGGATCCAGATAGGAAGGGAGGAGGGGAAGTACTGGAGGGGGTGTGTATAAGACTATGTTGTATGAAAAAAAGTCTGTTTTCAATTTTAAGAAAAAGAAACATGAAAAGAAGAAAAAGAGAATTTGAACTTCAGGGAAGGGATTGTATTCCAAGTTATAGAAAGACTTCATAAAATGATTTGAAAGAAGAAAGATTAACTCATATGGAAACAAATTTAACAACATAATATGAAAAGATGCCTATGGGCTTAAATTTAGGACAAACAGAAGTAAGACCAACCTAGAACCCTCAAAATCCTATTCCTAAGGAACCACATTCACTTGCCATGCCCTACAACATCCCAGGATATCGCCACTTACTGCTGGCCTGGAACCAGGTATTCAAACATGTAGGGGTATTTCACACTTCAACAAGAACAAACAGAGAAAATGGCCCAGGTTTGTCCTAGGAATAATGAAGACCTTCACAGAACTCTCTCATTTATATGAGGTCAGTGCTCACAACACACATAGTCTGCTAGTGCCTGAAATGCGTGGTGTTATTTTTTGATTTCCTCTTTACTCTTTAACAATGAAGAAGCAAAAAAATTGAGATGCAAATATTTATTTAGTTTCAGTGAATTTGTACCTGGCAGGTCCAGGACTCAATCCTAAATCTTCAGCTTCTATATTTAGCAATCTTTAAGGACCTACAGAATTTTAAATGGGTGAAAACAGTTAAACTATAGCATTCATGTGATGAGTACATAAATGGGAACTTGGGAGAGTAGTTAAGACTGGAGTTGTTTCATTGGGACCCACATCTACAGGGAAGTTTGAAGCAGAAATGAAATCAATGGATGGTTAGTGAGAGGCTAGAGAAAATGGCAACAGTAAAGCCTAAAAGAACATCCCTGCTCATTCTCTGTGTCAGAGAAGGATGAGAAAGAGGAGGAGATATCCAAATGCTCACTGAACAAGTTAAGGAACATCTGCCACTTGTGACAAAGAATTTGTAGACAGACAAGTATTTTCTCATCAAAAACTTACGTTATCAAAATATTAGCCAGGCTAAATAATTTTAAACTTTTTTAACGAAGAGATTCCAAAATATTCAGACCTTACCTTTCTCTTGTTTGCAGGGAGGGAAGTGTGACTTCCTGTCACTATAAATCTTTTATTTTTGTTCCTGTGCCAAATTCAATTTACAGACAGAAAAGCCACTCTTTGCTCTTGATCAGAAAATATGAATGCAATTTACTTTTGGTGAGTTGATGTAGCCCCTGGCATCCTAACTATATTCTTATAAATGTTCATAGCATTTTAGAGTTTCTAAAGAGACATATTTATCCCTTAGGACATGTAAATTTGTCTAGCTATATATTTTTGATAACATAGAGACCTAGTTATCCCAAAGCAGAATTTTATTTTATTTTTTAAATTTAGAGGGGAATGGGTATAGTTGTTTTTCAGAGTTCTGAGTCTGAGCCCCATTTTTGTAAGGCTCTAACTTTTTCTCAGTGTACTATTGGATATGGTCAATAATTAGTAAAAGCATTTAAATCACCTTTATAATTACATATATATATATATATATATATATATATATATATATATATATATCACCAAGATGTTTAAGCAGATTTTATGAGAGGGTTCACTAAAGTGAAAACTAAGCAAATTAATTGTTTAATATGAACTAATGAAACCCAGATGTAAAAGGCTTTAATAACTGTTTTGAAGCTCTAATTGTCAAGCAGATGTAATTATAAATATATATGTATACAATATACTTATATATAATATATAATTGTGTATAATTATTTTCTTCATTTATAAGTGATATACTATGCATGCATATATATATATATATTAAATTTTGGTACATTACTTAAGCTTTTATGAAGAAACCTTATGAAAATGTATCCTTCAAATTATTGAGTGTTTTTGTTTTTCATGTTTGTGCTTTCAGATATCAAAATACATACATGTCCATTTCTGTAACTCACATGCAGAGTGCAGTTTAGGCCATCATCTTGGTCCACACTGAAGCTTAATTTGCACTTAGTGTTTTGTACAAGTCAAATCTCTTTCACTCTTGCTCTCTTTTACAGATGCATGCAATCTATGCACCAGTCTAAAATTATGACTCCAAATAGTAAAATGCCATAAAACCCTTAATTGCAGAGGCATTAATGGGAACTTGTATAATCCTGGGAAACTGCTGGCTGAATAATACCTCTCCAGAGAGACTTGCTGACTACACACCTGCTTCCATAAATGAAAGCAGAGTCTGTGTTCATTTCATCCCTTCAACCTTAGAACTGCTTAGAGTTCCTCGCTCTTTTCATCATGATATAGCTCTCTCGTGAATGACAAGTTTATCCATGGGATAATAAAATGTGTTAAGATAGTCATCTTGGCAGTGTTTTTGCTGATGTATTAATTCATTTCCTTTCACATGCTATATCACCAAGATGTCGAAGCAGATTTTATGAGAGGGTTCACTGAAGTGAAAACCAAGCCAATGAATCGTTTAATATGAACTAATGAAACCCAGATATAAAAGGCTTTAGTAACTGTTTGGAAGCTCTAATTGTCAAAAGGATGTAAATTCTGAGCACTACTAAGGAAAGGAAAGGATTGTAATGAAGAAATTGGGATCATTTTGTGATAATTGGTTTAATTAAATAGGCATATAAACAACAATGCCCGGGATGGAGCCGCTAAAACAGGAAGGGGAACAATGCAAAAGACCAAATCTGTGCAAGGGTATGGCCACAGTGTTCGTTTTTCTTCACCATGGTTTAGTAGACACCATTATTCGCATACCATGATCATTTATGCAAACCTAACTCTTTCAAATAAAGAATTATGGATGTATAAAGCAATTCAACATTTAAAAAATCTAGCAAACTATTTTAAACCTCTGTTTTCTTATGGCATCACAATAATGAATTTAGGAGTTTCCCACTTAGTTATTTCAATGCATGAAGTGGGTTAATATAGATTACAACTGTAATTACATCACATAGGTTGTTACCGGATTTTACAAAATAATATTAAACTGAGTATGTGGTGGCACACATCTTCAAGCCCAGGCTTTGGAGACTGCATTATATGACAAAAACTTTTGTTCCATTTTTAAATATTTTCTTGCAAAAATTTTAGATTTCATAAAGAAAATGTCCTAATGCTTTCAAATGTTCACATACATCTTTCCTCTGGTCTGTTTCACAATGTATATGTGCATTTGTGTTTATTATCAGCTTACTTATGGCATTCAACATGATGATAGCTATCTGCTTACATTATGATATGCTTACCATAACCAAGTTCAAGAGTACGTTCCTCCCCTCGTGCAGTTACCTCTTCTTGTGTGGTAAGAGGATTTTCTCTTTCAGAAAATGTCAAATATACAGAATATTATAATTATGATTATTATGCTGTTCAATATGTCCTTGGACTAGCTTTACCACTCCCGAACCTCTGGGAGTGACCTCTCAAATATGGTTCTCTGTGTTTGACTTTTATTGAGCCCACAAATCAAGAGGATCATGCTGTGTTTTCCTTCTTGTTTCTGGCTTATTTTATTCAGCAGTGTCCGTAGGTTCATCTGCATTTTCATCAGTGTGGAATTCACTCCTTTATTAAGACTGGGCAGTGTTTTCTTCATATATGCTACATTTTCTTTTCCTATCTATCCACAGGTGCACCGTGGGTTGTTTTTCTGTCTTGGCAATGAACTTGGGAATTCAGACAACTCTTTGAGATGGGGATTCCATTTCCTTTAGATATATACTAAGCAGGGAAATTATTGGATCATAAAGTAGTGTTATCTTTAAATTTTGAGTGCCTTCCATTCTGCTTTCCATTGTGAATGCAATAATTTCATTCCAACAGCAACACATAAAGGTTTCATAGTCTCCAATTCACCAGTGCTTGCCAATATTTTACTTTTTGATTAAAAACCCACCCCAATAGGATATTGTAAGGCAAGATCCTCAGAACCAAATAGCTGCCATTTTCATAAGATCAGCTCTGACTCCTTGTAGGGGAGTCCATCATGATTGGGGCTGTGAACTCTTGACTTTTCCTCATGGAAAGAGGGGATGGGACAGGTCACATGACCCTCACTTGAGTATTCAACTACTTCCAGCCCTTTATGTTCAGTTCTACCTTAAGTGGTCTCTGGGTTTCAAGGAGACACTAGAATATATATGCTGCCGGAGAGACATTGAGAGGAGCTCTATCTTTAAAGTCATGGGGGAAGCTGTTATTAACTTTTCAGCTAGGCTGCTTTAGATTCAACCACACTTCTGTTCTTAACCCCGATCCATGCTCTGTAAGGAAGACTATAAACCCACTGTTTCCCCTTGTGAACTTTGATGGAATCAATCTTTGGTTTGTTGTTGAGACTTTAGAAGGAGGGGGTGGTAGTTACTTAATGCTCCCATACACCTTTGGAATGAATAATTTTAAAACAGTCCTGAAGCATAGCTACCTCATTATGTCACTGATTTCCATGTCAGAATGTTTAGTAAAATTCAGCTCATTTTACATACCACTTAGCTATTTGCATGTTGTTTTGATAAGTTATTAAAATTCATTATTTTTAATTGTATTATTTATTGTTTTATATTAATCTGTTTGAGATTTTTAAATATGTTTTGGATATTAACCTTTTACCAGATATGCTTTACAAATATTTTCTCTTACACATATGTTAACTTTTCATTTTGCTGATTTTTCTTTTTTTCTATGAAAAAACATTTTACTTCAGTGTGTGTCTCTTTGCCTGGTTCTGTTAATACTTTACTATTCTTAATTTATGTACATTATTAATTCATATACACTTTTTATTTATCTCAGTTGGTCTTGGGTCTGTCTGTGAATTTGTATAATATCAGGAAAGAACCCAGAAGTGTAACTGATCCCAGTTGACTCCATGATCAATTATCAAAACCTATTCCTGTAGAATGATCTCATGCTCCACATGTTTAGAGAAAGAGCCTCCATGGGACTGTCAGAAATACAGCCTCATTTCTTTCCCTTAGCATAGTAGTTCTCACCCTTCCTAACACGGTGACCCTTTAATGCAGTTCCTCATGTTGTGGTAACTCCCAACCTTAAAAGTATTTTCATTGCTACTTCATAACTGTAATTTTGCTACTGTTATGAATCATAATGTAAACATCCATGCATTATGATAATCTTAGAAGACCCAGGTGAATGGTGCATTTGACACATAGGTTGAGAACTACTGCCTTAGCAGGTCTTGTTGCCATTAGTACCTCCTTGTTGTATCAGATAACCACAACTGATTGAAGAACCTCAAATGAATAAGGGCAACCTATGTTATCATAAGGAGAATCTATATAGTCTTCATGTTCTTCATAATTTAAAAGCCTGCTGTATCTGACCTGATTGCTACAGCCAAAATTACCATCAAAATTACCATCGGGGCCCTGGGGAGCACTGATTTGTGTTTCCTGCCTCTATGTGTTAGAAAGTAACTGAAATGCCTGGTGATTTGCATTGGGTGAAAAGCATCATGGCCCCAGGAGCTGCCACTGTACTCCCACTTTTAATGCACATTCAAGGAGATACCTCATCAGACATATGAGGAATGGTGATGTAGAAAACACATGTTTAACTACTACCCTCAAGAACTAAAAAGAATATTGTCTACTCTGTGACTCAAGAAAGTGAAGAATGTTTTCTCTGTTATCGATGTAAAGGAGATCCAAACAATTACTAATAGATACACAGAAGAACAATTCATTGATGCTGGATAATGGGCTCTTCTTGGTTCATTCAATGCCCGTGGCCACATTTTCAATTTTTAATTTTTGATATATGCAAATAAAACTCTTCTAATAAAATGGAATGAAATCATTCACTTAAATTAGGCATAGGCATATTTGACCAGATATGGTGACTCATGGCTATAATTTCAGCACTATGGAGGTTGAGATAGGAGGACCACAACTAGTTCAAGGCCAGCCTGGCTTCAGAGTGAGACTGAAAAAAAACAAACAAAAATAATCAAACAAGCAAACAACCAACAAAAACAAACAGAAATAAAAACTAACACTTCTCCAAGTATAGTTGGTTGGATGGACATTTAGCCCAATCATCAGGTCAGTTTTTGAAAATGTCTTTTTAGAGTATAATATACAGTGAGTAATATAACTGTATTAACTGGAATCAGGCCTCTGATGAAAAGGCCTAAACCTGCTTTACATACATTAGCAAAAATCAGGCATGATTATTATAGATAAGGTAGATTAGCCTTAAAATACTCTGCCTGTAAAAATGAAGAAATGTTGTAATTTATAAATTAAGGGTGAAGATCAGAAGTAAGTCTCACTATTACATTTATTCCCATAATACTTTGCTTCCATTGTTACCAATATTCTTTTGTCTTGGCAAAGCCACTAGTTGGCAGACTAAGCAAGTGGAGGCTGTCTTTGGCATATTCAAAGTCAATGAAACAATGTAATTTTAAATGATTAATCTCTGGTTTTATATTTTTAATGGTTAGTTGAATGTTGACTAGGTTCCCAGGTAGGATATGAAATAAAAAGTTAGCTAAGTATTGCAACTTATGCAAGATAAACTTGACTTTAAATATGTACTTTCTATTTAAGTGAGTAGTGAGATTATGATGTGAATAACCATTTGTACTCTAGAAATAAGCTTTTGACCTAAGGAAAAGTTAAAAGGATAAGTAAGAAGGTTGAATTTGAAGATAAAGTTGGGAGCGGGGGTAGCAGAAACTGATCATGATTTAAAGCTAAGAGAGGTGTGAGTGCCCAGGGGAAGCAGTTATCTGGGTGTACATATTGCCTTCCGTGGGCCATGGTCATTCAGCTTCCCCAAGGCTCTCAGTGAACATAGCATGCCAAACATTCCCAAGGGTAACATTAACAAAACTTGTAAAGCATGTCTGTTATCTTTTTAACCCTCTACATACACACTTTTCGACTTTCACAGTTCTACACATTATTCACATTTGCCTGTTCATCTGCCTAAAATACCATTTCATGGAAAATACAATGTATAGTGGTATTCTATTTGTACTGAAATGTGATTTTATTTGTATGTTAATAAATAAAGTTGCTTAGGGGTCAGAGCTATTAGCAAGCCATAGCGAAAGCCAGGGCGGTGGTGGTGCACGCCTTTAATCCCAGCACTTGGTAAGCAGAGCTAGGTAGATCTCTGTGTGTTCAAGGATACAGCTAGCATTGGAGACACACGCCCTTGATCTCAATACCAACCATAGAAAACTTGGGAGGTCTGGACAGAGAGGCAGTGACGAGACAGCCACGTAGTTAGTTTATAACCAATGAGAAGGAAGAAACAGGACTCCTTATAAATCAACCGCACAGGAAGAAACTCCCTTTTCGGAGAGCTCTCTTGGCGGGAGAAGCTAGCTGGCGGAAAGCGGGTAAGCTTCTGGCTCTGACCTCTTGGGCTTTCACCTTTACATTGGCTCTGTGTTTCTTATTTAATAAGGCGGTCGGTTACATCTACAACAATGTTTAGTATTTTCCTTCTAGTCTACCTCCAGACTCAGTTTTCAATTCTCTATTTATATGGAGAAATCTTGAGTTACTGTCTCTTGGGGTATAAGTAGCCATAAGTTTCTCAAATTTCTGCATGGACTGTTTTGCACTGATTAATTAAGCACTGATTGTCCTCTGTTTTGGACCATATTTCAAATGTGTTTGGACAGTGAAGGGCCTTGGGAAGACCAGATGTCCTACCCAAAGTCAAATGACAGGTCAGCTCTAAGAACTGGGAGGACCAGATGATGTCTGCTATGGATCAAAGAATGAGACAGTCAGGCTGAATGTCCCTCTAAAAAAATCTCTATCTTTCTATCTGCCTGTCTATTTGCCTGTGTATCTAAAATCTTCTGTGTTTACTAATTTTTGTTTGTTTTCTGAGAGAGGGTCTCTGTAGCCCAAACTAACCACAATTTCACTGTAGTCCTCTTGTCTCAAACTCCAAAGTCCTGGATTACAGGCATGTGCCACCATACTTGGCTCAGGTTTAACTTCGCTCCCAAAAGTTCAGGATTAAAAGACTCAAACTTGATTCTTCCCATTGGTCTTCCTAATATATGCCTCAATTTAGTGGATTGTTGTAATGTATTTTGTTAAAATGTGAACATTGTTCTTTTGAGTTGTTGATTTAAATTAAAAAACTACTGTTCAATGTATTTTAGCTTGGGAGTGTGACAGATTTTTTTCAACAAGTAAAGAAATGGACCTAAATATACTTCTACCACTGTGCACTGTGTATTTATGTGAAGCGGTGTTCTCAGCATTGATGAACACAAAATCAGAATATATGTATCAACTCTAAGTAACATTGCTCTACATCCTGCAGTATCAAATACACTCAAGATTTAATTCTTTATGTAAAAGTCACACTTCAAACTAATTAGAGAGAAATTGCTTTCCTCTAATAAATGATAAAATTTCTTACCAAACAATTCCTTTATTTTTTTTTTACAATTGACAAGATAAATGTTTCCAGTTTCATAAACTTTGGATTGCAATACCTTTTTCATAATGTAACCCAAATTTGAGGATGTTGATTAGGAACACTGTGTCACCACATTAACAAGGCAAAATGAGCCAAATATGATGATATTCATTGTGTTTACTGAACCCAACTGGGATAGAGAAGTCCTGACTCTTCTCCACCACTTTTGACTGTGGTCTGTACCAGTTGACGTCTCATCCTGCAGGTGCTGTGGCATCTCAGGCTATTCAACTTCGCACTCTCAGTTGAATTTTATTTTAAAGCAGCTATATTAAAATGCTATTGGTGTATATACAGAGTTACACAATGATCATGACAATCTAATTTGGGAATATTTCAACATCTTAAAAAGAAATCATGTACCTTTAGCTTATATCACCCTATCTTCAATCACATCACCCTAATATAATTTTTGCTTTTGTATATATGTCTGTTATAAACACTGTAGAATTCTAGTAATACTTCATAACATTTCATATATATTATAACATTTAATAATAAGGTGTTCTTTTTTATATGGAGATGATCATGTACAAGTTTATCATGAGCATATTCTTTAGTTCTTCTTGGGAATATATGAAGGGATAGACTTACCTATAGTATGGAAACTCTATACTTCATGCTTTAAGGAACCATTCAACAGTTTTCCAAAACAACTGCATAGATTTGCATTAATATTTAGCAATATAGGACAAATAAAATCTCTATGCATTCCTGCCAGCACTTGTAAATGTCTTATTTTTCCATTATTACATCATTAGTTGTGGGTATAAATTATATTCTTATAGATATATTTTACATTTCTTTAATAGCTAATGGTGTTGAACATCATTTTAAGTTCTATTTTATTAAACAGTTATTTATTGATGTTTTATGTGTATGCATGCCTTGCTTGCATTTATGTAATTGCACTTTGTGCATTCCTGTGCCCAAAAAAATCAAGAAGATTTCAGATCCTCTGAAACCAGACTTACAAGAAGCTCTAAACTGCCATTTGGGTTCTGGGACTGAACTCTAGTCTTATACAAGAATAGCAAGTATTGTTTACCACTGAACTATCTCTTATTTACCACTGAACTAACACTTGGTTGTAGAAGTTTTACTCCCACCAGCAATGAATAATTATTTCACTTCCCTGGCATCCTCACCAGCATGAACTGTCATTTGTTTTATTGATCTTGGCCATTCTGATTGGTGTAAGATGAAATCATGTAGTACTTTTGATTTGCATTTCCCCGATGACTAAGAATGTTGAACATTTCTTTAAAGTCTTAAAGACTTAAAGTTTAAGTGTTTCTCAACCATTTGTGTTTTCTCTTTGGAGAATTGCCTGTTGAGCTCTGTATCCAATTTTTAATTGGGTTATTTGTTTATGTCTAGTTTTGTGAGTTCTTTATATATTTTGTATGTTAGATCTCCATTGGATGTGTAGTTGGTAAAAATCTTTT